>WWET01004265.1:74613-89236 GCA_011038615.1 Limnodynastes dumerilii
TATTGTATTTAATATATACTATGCTGTCCATCCCTACCCTGTATGTCTGTACTGTATTTTGTTGTATTTTGAACGGCGCTGCGGACACCTTGTGGTGCCTTATAAATAAACGATGATAATAATAATAATAATGTCAGCTAAAATCTGATAGGTTGCCTTGGGCAACATCTCCACTTTTCCAAACCCGCAACTTAGTAAATCTGACCCTTAGGGTTAGGCTACGGGAAGGGGAGACTTAGGGTCAGTCTACAGGAAGGGGAGTCCTAGGGTTAGGCTATGGCGACAGGAGTCTTAGGTTTAGGCTGCAGTGGGGGGTCTTAGGGTTAGGGTAATAGAAGGGGAGGGTTAGAGTAAGGGTTGGGAATATATATAAGAATTTATACTCACCTTTTGGTGCGGCGTCTTCGGTCTGGTGGGGATCAATTCCTTTGCAATCCATTTCCCATTGCTTTGGAGAGAATGGCCCCTTCAAAATAGGCGATCCACATCTGAGGAAAAGTAGGCTAGCCTGAAGAAGTGGATTTCGAGGGAGCATTTGAAGGATTGGAGGCTGTTGAATAGTCTAATAAGTCTTTCCAATGCAGAGTGGGGGGCCAGGAGAAGTCTTGGATGCCAGAGTGAGGGTAAGTTAATAGGTGGGAGGTGAGGTGGCAAGTCTCTGGCAAAGCAGAGGGTCGGGAGGTAGTGTGGATGGAGATAATGGTGGAGAGATTGGGAGTGGAGGAGGAGAGATCTTTATAGGTTGTTATGAGTAGGGAGCAAAATGGTCTCATTAAGTTGTGGTGAGTGCAATAGTGTGCTCTGTGCAGAGAACTAGATCCAGAGTGTGAATATAAGAGGAAAGTTACACAAGGGCCAAACCATGTTTAGTTTTAGGGGAGGTAATTTTTATATTTTCCAAACATAAATCGAGTTGATTTTCTTAGTTAAATAACAATTTAAAGGTAAAACTGGTCAGTATCTGAGGACACTAAGCAAAAGTATTCTTGCTGCATGCAAAGAATGACAGTAATATGACTCCCCCTAAAATTAAACATGGTGTTGCCCAGGTGTAACTTTCCTCCTGATTTCCTCCTAATTTTCAAACTCTGGATTCGGTCCAGTATGTGCTTTAGCCCCGCCTTTCGTGCAGCTGATCCATGCAGTCACAAAGGACTGAATTCACACCCCGCATGCTTTTCGTATGTGCAGGCTTTTCTAACTAAGGATGAGGACAATGAACTCCCCTTGTCACTCTCCTCTGCTGTGTAAAGTTCTGTGTCCATAGCCCAACCTTAACCTAATAACCCATATCCCAATCCGGGTATTGCCACCCTGATTACCTTAGTCACATGACAAACCCTACCTCTGTTGCAGGGTTTTGCCATGCAGAAAGCAAACTCCATCCAGTCAGATTGGTCTCCATGAAGACAGAACTGATGGAGATCCGTTGTGTAACATCTGGTGCATGCATGAGCATATGTTACATACAAACGGCTTGCCTAAGTCCCCCTGCGGTCTTACCTGTGAATCCGGACCAATTTAGCTATCCAGGCTATTACAGCTTTTTAACAGACTAAGCAACCACTGATTGTCTGTTCTGCAGCCAGTGCTTGGATCCAGGGAAGGGCCCTCCTGTTCCCTTCTCCCCTGCTAGTGGCATGGATGACGTCTTTAAGATCACCGTTAATGTTTTTTAGGAAGCAATTCTGGAATGTTATAAAACTGTAGGTATGGGACAATTGGGGATAAATCTAAATTAAAAAGGTGTTATAGTTACCTATTAAGCAGGCTACCTATGTATGTTTATATTAGTAATACTTACATTACATGGGAAGAAAAGCAGACAGAGATATTTCTTGATTACAGCTTGACCTGTCTTTTGCTCTGAGATACAGGTTTCAGCATTTTACAAGCTTCACTTCCTTCCATTTAATAAATAGGAGGTCAACTCCACGGGGAAAGGACTTTGAAGAAGTGCATCTCAACACGTCTCCTGAGTTACCGAGGACCATAAGATGTCCTTTACAATGGGGCAGTCACTCAGTCTATTATCGATAAACGAGCTTGGCCTGTGAATGCCTCACAATTATGTTTCATACCTCAGAGAACACATGTAATTGGAACATAAATTAGATTTCATTTGTATCCATGTGTCATATGCAGCAAGAATCAAGTCTCTGTGGGAAAGGGTGACATACACATGCCTTGCTTCTCTAGGACCTTTATCCTCCTCAGATGCTTGTCTTTACTGTCCAATCCATCACACTGATATTTATTCAGCGGGTTTTTTTTACTATTTTTTTTTTAATATAATCCTATTAGACTACAAGATCTTCATTGGTGTTGCTGCCTGCTTCACCAGTATTTACAGGCATCAGAATTGTGCGCTATCTGTTTCCCTTTTTATAGCTGGTTTTGACAATGTCAGTGAAGTATAAATGGATTACAACAATAAACAAGCCTATAGCAGCTTCCGAAAGAATATGATAGGAGAAAACTTTACTGCACACAGAAGACTGAACACATAGATGCTGCGATATTTAAATACTTTTATAAAAATCATTTTACTATGAAAATATTGGAACACGTTGTGCAGGTTTTAGAACGTAACACTCGCAATGTAAAATACACAGCTCTGATTTCTCCCTCGTTTCTCTGCATTTGGAGCAGGTCAGGGCCGCATTAAGGCCTACATGGGCCTGGGGCTGAAAGGTCCTATGCGTGAGTGTGGCTCCCTGAAGGCTCACAAGGAACATCTGCGCTCTACAAGGGCTTATGGGAGGAGCTGCTGCAAAAGATATTCCACAGCGGCTCCAAAATTGTCCATTTTACTTATTAATGACACTAAAGATCTGCTCAGTAGGAGAGCAGTTACCGAGGTGCAGGGGAAAACACAGGAAGAGTGCAGCAGTTGGAAGCCACGCAGCCAGCTGGATGACCGGTCGTCATATTAATTGGATTTCTTGATGGGCCTATTTTCAGATGTAGGCCTGGGGCTGTAGTCCCATCCACCCCATTGTTAATCTGGACCTGGAGCAGGTTTTGTCATTTTTGTGTTTAGCGCACACATCCATGCTACTGTACCTTATTGGGACACGTCCAGCCCTATCCTGACTCTTCTGACACTTTAAAACAGAGGTGTTGGGTTGCAATCACAAGTAGACATCATTTCTTATTGTAATGTACAGTACTGACGTGCCTTCTTAATGCAGACCTCTGCACTGCTGCCAGGAGTTGGTAAAGATAAAGTAGGCTCTAGGTATTTGAAGTCTGTCAGCAATGTGATGAGTAGATACTGCAGATCCCATGCATCATTACGCAGAGATCAAATCACTTCAGAATCCAATATGAGGATACGTCCAGTATTAGTAAACTGTAGACATGACTATAGAATCTTCAGTAATCAGAACAGGAAGTTTTGCTTGTAGTGAATTCTGCACACCAATACTCAGATATGGGCTCTATTTACTTAAGCTTTAAAAAGTTCATTTTTGGAGTAATGAAGTTATAACTCCAAAAATGAACTTTTTGCTATTTACAACCACTGCACCGCCATGGAAATCAACAGTTTCCATGGCCATGCAGTCAAACTTCTTCTGTCCTCGTCAGCCTGTTGTTTTCAATGGGGCTGGCTATTTACTAACCCTCAGAGCGGAGTTTTATACTCTGCACTGAGCGTTAAAATAACGGCATCTCAGACTGGCGTTCAAACTTCGATTCCAGCAATCTCCCCATAAAACCTTCTTTTTCTCCCCTTAATAGCTGTTATTAGGGGGAGAAAAAGGGGTATATGTATATGGGGAGACCGCAGGAATATATGTAAATACCGATGTCTTAAAAAATAAAAAATTTAGAAAATTAAAAAACAATTAAAAAAACAACAGAAATAAAAGAAAACCATAGAATAGCTTTAAATACTTACCGGACCGAAGACGCGTCTGCCCGCACTATCCGGAGGCGTAAAACCGCTATTTTGTATGCACTGCACATGCGCGTGGCAGATGTTACGGTAACTCTGAACGTACGTGCCATTCTCAAGAGCGTAACTACGGACGATGGGGCGTGCCAGCCATACGACACCCGTAATTACGCTTTGGAGGCGGGGGGAGGCATTTAAATCGTACAGTATGGGCGTTCTTAGGCGCGTAAGTACGTGCAGCCGTTACGACCGACAGGAGTTACGCTTTGAAAAGTTAAGGTAGAGTTTGGAAAGCGTAAAACAGGAAAAGTACATATGAGCGAGGGGAGTGCATAGTGATGGTATACGATATAATGTAATGTAATGATATAGTAATAATTACAATAGCGTAAATACCCTACTCTTTGAAATGTAAGGCGCTCGTAGGTCTGGATCTGGCCTTTGCCTCTGCTACATCCTGGCTTTAATAACTGGACCCACAGAGACTGGTAACCCTATAAGCTGCTAGTGGTATAGGTTTTGTTTTTGTGGAGGCTGCATCTTCGATGCGGTTCTGGGGTGAGTTGGCCCCCCAAGGTAATCATCTCCCTGCTACTTTTCCCCACAACCAAAGGGTATGAGGAAGAACTCTGGTCCTTGTCTTCTTCAGAAAGTTAGGTTGTTTTTTTATTGTCCCCTCATTAATGATATGTCTGACACTGTGGCTAATAGAGCATTAGGTGGTTCCCTATCATAGTTTTATGAAGTGCTGGTATTGACTATGAATCCTAGGAAATATTAAAAAAATAACCAATAACAAATGAAGAAAAAGAAAGAAGTAAAAAAGGAAAAAGAAATAAAAATAAGTAAAAGAAAAATAAAGAAGGAAGAAGAAAGAAGAAAAATAAAGAAGGAAGAAGAGAAAGAAAAGAAGAAAAAAAGAAAGATGAAAAAAAGAGAATAGCTTTAAATAATTACCGGACCGAAGATGCATCTGCCCACACTATCCGGAGGCGTAAAAACGCTATTTTGTAGGTACTGCGCATGCGCGTGGCAGATGTTACGGTAACTCTGAACGTACGTGCCATCCTCAAGAGCGTAACTACATACGAAGGGGCGTGCCAGCCATACAACACCCGTAATTACGCTTTGGAGGCGGGGTGAGGCATTTAAATCGTACAGTATGGGCGTTCTTAGGCGCGTAAGTATGTGCAGCCATTACGACCGACAGGAGTTACGCTGTGAAAAGTTAAGGTAGAGTTGGGAAAGCGTAAAACAGGAAAAGTACATATGAGCGAGGGTAGTGCATAGTGATGTTATACGATATAATGTAATGTAATGTAATGATATAGTAATAATTACAATAGCGTAAATACGCTACTCTTTGAAATGTAAGGCGCTCGTAGGTCTGGATCCGGCCTTTGCCTCTGCTACATCCTGGCTTTAATAACTGGGCCCACAGAGACTGGTAACCCTATAAGCTGCTAGTGGTATAGGTTTTGTTTTTGTGGAGGCTGCATCTTCGATGCGGTTCTGGGGTGATTTGGCCCCCCAAGGTAATCATCTTTTTAATCATCTTTTGGGGAAAAGCTACTTTTCCCCACAACCAAAGGGTATGAGGAAGAACTCTGGTCCTTGTCTTCTTCAGAAAGGTAGGTTGTTTTTTTATTGTCCCCTCATTAATGATATGTCTGACACTGTGGCTAATAGAGCATTAGGTGGTTCCCTATCATAGTTTTATGAAGTGCTGGTATTGGTTATGAATCCTAGGTAGTATTAAAAAATAACCAATAACAAATGAAGATGAAGAAAAAGAAAGAAGTAAAAAAGGAAAAAGAAATAAAAATAAGTAAAAGAAAAATAAAGAAGGAAGAAGAAAGAAGAAAAATAAAGAAGGAAGAAGAGAAAGAAAAGAAGAAAAAAAGAAAGATGAAAAAAAGAAAAAGAAAGAGGTAAGAAGTAGGAAGAAGAAGAGCCCCTCCTATTACATGTAAGAACTTCCGTACACTGTTCCCTACCTTAATGAGTCCCTTACTGTACAATTAGCATGCCACCATCCGTACACTCTGTATGCTGTCAGAACAGATCTAGATCTGTGATGGAAACCTTTAACTCTGCATGTACAGTGCAAAAATGCCCATATTATGTAAATCTAGACCTGGCTTAGAGAGCGGAGAGCAGGAAGTGTTAGAGCAGAACCGAGCAGAGGGACAGACAGATTAGAGCAGTGCGGAGCAGAGGAAAGTAATCCCTGCCAACATAATAACTACCTACCAACAATACAGATAATCTTATGGTGTCAACGGTATCCATGTCTATATTATGACTATCACCACGGCGACCATAACCAATGAGAGCTGTTTTTCTATGTAATATATGAACACATTCTTGAAATTTGGTCAATATTGTGTTAATGTGCAAATTTAAATTTGGCCCGTTATTGATCATTGTGAGTTGGTATAAAATATACTTTATGCCGAAAGGGTTGGATCTAGGCTTAAGAAGGAGCTTGAATTTAAGAGAGGAAAGTTACACCTGGGATAAACCATGTTGATTGCAGGGGAGTCATATTTCATCTGTTGCAAACAGTATTAGAGTTGAGAGGTGATGTTTATAAATAACAGTGTGATAGTAAAGCTGGTCAGTATCTGTGTGCAGTAAGCAATTCAAAGATATATCCCTGCATGCAAAGAATACAATTAACTTGACTGCAATCAACATGGTTTAGCCCAGTTAACTTGACTCCACATGAAATCAACATGGTTTAGCCCAGGAGTAACTTTCCTCTCGTAGGGCTGTATTCACAGATCTGTTTTCACGTGAAGTTGCGTGCGTATTTTTAGGTATGTTTTAACTGCGTATGATTAGTAACTTTTTTTTTACGTTAGTTATGTAGAATATACGCGCGTAAATGCTTTAGACATGGACATGTGAATTGGGGACATATGTACGGAGGGGCGGGGTTGAAATACGTACCTGAAAAGGAGGGTGAAAAAGGGTGGGGGGAGGCATTTAAATGAGTCTTTGAGGGCATGGTTACATAGTTTCGCATATACAGCATACATATACGCACGTAAGTACACACGGTTAGAAGTGGTCTATGGAGGCGTAAGTCTACGATTGCACGGCCGTGAGATGGGAATGTCATGGGTATTGGTGGGTGTTGGCTTGCTACGTGCGTACGTATTGCGTACTTTTGAACAAACGCATCTCTGAACACGGTCCTTAATTTCTAGCTCCTTCTTAAGTCTGGATCCAGCCCAAAAAGAGTAATGATAAAATTCAATATAAAGAACTTTCTCTTTGAATTTACCTTTTTTTAACAACAAAATACGAAAAGGATATAAAAAGAGACAAGACGAGGAATTACTCGCTCCTCTCTAGCTGTTATTGCACCATAATTTTAAGGCTGCTCTGTTTAACACTTCAAATCAGCTGATGACTGTAATTTTTCCTAAAAGAAGCAACACTCTCATTCCATGTCAGTTTAAAACCTGCCACATGGTTTCTTAGAAATGAAATCTATTTTTGGAGAGAGAGCTTCTAAACTAGGTTATGTTTTGATTGCTTATGGAAAATAACACTTATTTTCAGATTCCTGAAGATATTGCATACAGTTTTAAGACCATCATGTTTTTAAAGTTGTATTTAGAAAAGTGGCTGTAATTTCTTGTAGAATAAAAATAATTCCTTGATTGCACAAGAAATGTTAGAGCTAATTACATAGGTTAGTTTAGGAACCCTACAGCTTGGCCTGGGAATTGACACATTTACACGCCACATGTACACTACTTCTATATAGTATATTATCTTCGAATCCTTTTTCTCACTTAAAGGGATTTTTTTTTGGTCTATATTTTGCTTCCTTATTTTTGTAAAATTAAATTTGATATTGCCAACTTTTTTGTTTTAAATGTTGTAGTTTGCAGGTTTTATTATCATTTTTATGTTGATCTTCAATAACAGCCAAAACAGGTGCAGGTTTACACCGCTGGCAACAATGGACCTGATGCATCATCTTCCCCTGTCACTCTCCTCTTTTGTGTGGAGATTGTGGCACACAAGCGGATCAGTGGTCCATATGGCCGCTGATCTGCTCATAAATACCTAATCCCACCCACACTGTACAATTTAAATACATCCCTCTGCACACCTTGGAGTGCGGAGGGAATGCACAGCCCTTTTACTCACTATTCCCATCATATGGAACTAACGCATGTAACATGCGCCCTCCTTTACCAAACATTCCAATCACCCACTTTATTATGGGGTACAAAGTGAGGCTGCTGACCCAGTCTGAATGTACCAGCCAACCTCTGAGTTATATGTAAGAGTGTCAAACAACTTGTTAAAAATAATCTTCACCATACACTAGAATGATAATTTGGCTGATCCAATTTTTGGATTATTGGCCCTATAAACACTGTAATGTATCTACCAGCTGTTTCAAGAGAGAGACAGGAGCTGTGTTAGGCAAAAGATCTGGCGGGACAGAAGAAAAAGGGGCGGAGCTGGTTGGAAGGAGAGACATGAACTGTGTGAGGAGAAAGATTTGACTGGACAGAAAAAAAAGGGGTGGAGCTGATTGGAAGGAGGCAGGAGCTGTGTGAGGAGAAAGATCTGATTGAACAGAAGAAAAAAGGGCAGAGCTGGTTGGAAGGAGACAGGAGCTGTGTGAGGAGAAAGTGAAGGGAAAAGAGGAGAGAGTGTGAGAGAGGGAGAATTGACTTTTATAGAGAGAGTGACAGAAATTCTGAAAGACAGATAGGGCCTGATGCAGACCTTAGGCATAATTTCTCTGTTTTGAAGATTGTGCGCATATGCACAACCTTCATATGGCGGCGTAATGACCATAGTTATGGCCGCTGGCTGTTACGAAAAGGCTATGATTCTCTCGCTATCTCGCTAAAGGCTTTCCCCCCTTTACACATGCCGTATCTCTGCCGTCAATGCATGTAAATAGTTAGGGTAGGAATCTGGACACGTAAGATTTCCCACTGCCTACTGCCCTATCTCTTACATAACTGTCCACTGCCTACTTATCCACCCCCTTATCCACCACTGTGACCAAGACAAATAATGAATTGCTATACTCACATTGAGCCGGATTCAGATCTACGGGCGCCCGATGTCATTACGGGGAGCATCGTAGCGGGGAGTGCTCGCCCCGTGCCCTTCCTGCTGTCGGTAGGAAATCTAGATAGACACTTACGTGTCCAGATTCCTACCTTAACTATTACGATCACATATGCGGCCTTATGGACACATACCTGATCGCGACCATCGTAAAAAATAAGGTTAACACCCCTTTATCGTACCCACTGGCGTGAGTAATTATGTTACGTACGTCAGCCGATACAATATTGTAAGTAGGTGATACTTACTTTAGGATCTGCCCCATTGATATTAACAGGCTTTTGACCTGCTCTACAGGTGTGTAGCGACTGAGGGAACAGTCTTGCAGTTTTTTAAAGCTTCACAGGTGAAACTGCTAATTAGCCTAACCTAAGTTGGAGGCCCCGAAGACCCAAGATGGGCCTGATGGGTGAACCCATCCTCTTTTCCCATCCTTAATCCAGCTTTTATCAAAGTCAAACAACTGTTTTGGAAACCTTTTCCAAAATGCATTGAATACACTTTTCTCTGGATTTTAAAATACATAAAATAAAAAACCTTGGAAATACATATATGTAGCTTACCACTTAGCACTGCTGTTTTGTGACGTAGCCTTACATGTTTACAGTAAAGCGGCGATGGTTGTTGCAAACTAACTTAAAAAAGAAAATGCTGTGACAGCGCCTGGAAATTTTTTGAAAACTTTTCTCGCAGCCTAACCCTAACAATCCCCTTTTAGCAGCCTCACCTTAACGCTCCCTATCCCACAACTTAACCCTAATCTTTCCCTTATAGAAGCCTATCCTGACCCTCCATGTTCTGCACCCTAACCTTAACCTTCCCTTTTAGCAGCCTAACCTTCCCCTCCCTGTCCCACAGCCTAACCCCAACCTTTCCCTTCTAGAGCCTAACCTAACCCTACATGTTCCACAGCCTAACCCTAACCTTCACCTTCTATTAGCCTAACCTTATCCCTTCTTGTCCCTCTGCCTAATCCTAACCTACCTGCTAGGTTCAACAGGTAATTGTTGAAATTGGGCCTTTTTATATATCCGACCCCAATAGGACATTTTCTGTATTAATACTATTTCTGGCTCTGATATAGCTGCGATACAGCTGTCAGCTGAATCAGTGTCTGAAACAAGCCATTCTAAGCGAAAAGTGCATCCCAAAATACGTATCTTACATTAACAACTTTCCCAATTCTGCTGTTTCAATACATACATTTGCAAACTAACATTCACACCTTAGGAAGCCAGGATCACATTAAACAACTGTGCCCAGAGGGGTTCAGTTTTTACTACTGGTGTTTCTAAAAGCAATTGAAAGGCTATTTAATATCATCTCTTTAAAAATCTAAGGATCATTTACTAATATTGAGACAACTAGAAAAATGCTGCTTTAATGGAATAACCCCATCAAGATGATTTTTATTGGGAAGACCACATAAATGTAATTATGACTTCCCCTTATTGGCTTCACAAAACAGAGAAACAAGATCCTCAAAAGATATTTGAGTGTGCAGAAAAAATTCATATGAAAAATTCATATCCATTTGTTTCACCTGGGATTCCTTTTATAACTCCAAAGACATACTAATACTTTTTGTTTAAATAGAACCCTAATCCCCAGCCTATTTATACAGATTCAATTCATAAGTCCTCGCTTCATACAAATGGCAGTTTTTCATCTCTCTGATGGAATGTTCAATGTACCTTGTTTACTCAGGAAGCATGGATCCTGTATTTGACTGCATTTTTTAATGACTGTATTGTATTTGAATCTCTGCTTGTTTCATCTCTTCTTCTCCCACTCATGTTTTTCTCTGGTTACGTAATTTCTATAGCAAGATAGCGAGAGAATCATAGATTTGGCTTATTTTTGATGGATGTAAACAGCAGAAGAAATGCAAACCTGCACATCAGCAGAACCTTGCTGGGGTGTATTTGAAACGTGCAAAGAGAATTAAAGTTGACAGTTGACATTGGGATGACTGTTCCCGTACCTCACTAGGGGCCGCATTTACTAAGAATCTATTTAATACAGTGATTTACATCGCTGAACATCACAGTTAAATCGCATGCATTTAATGCAGTTTAATCGTCAAATTTACTACGCTGCGATTAATGATAGCGATTTTTAAACAGGAGCGATTTTTGCGATTAAACTATAGCGACTTTAGATTCAACTCGTATGAGTTGTTGCTAAAATCGCTAATTAAACACATCCCCGAACCCTAAAAATCATTAACTATTGTCCCGCTACAGATTTATACCTAAAGCATGGCCCATAATAAAGCGCACCTATGTGCGCATAGTCACTAAAGTACGGCCTGTCATTTAGTTTAAATCTCAATAATGGGGAGTAACGGCACAAACACCACATGACATAGTTAAATTCCAACTCATATGCCCCTAATGTGATTTCGGACTAATTTATGCCCCCCCCTTCATTATTAGAAAGTTAACATGTGACACCAAGGAAAAATACTATTCTAAATGACCCCCTTCTAATAGTATTCTAATACACATTGTACACATAAAAAATGTCAACATTAAAAAGCATATGCTACTCACGGTTATGTAGTGCAATGTTGGTCCATGCGACAGGGGTGAAGCGGCTCCGGCTGTTGATTGCAGACAGGTCCAGATTGTTCCTTGTCCAGGCAGAGAATGACTCATCACATTGCCCGGACTCTTTTTAAAACCTGTGCACCCTCCTCTACTGATCCAGTGCCAGAACTTCACTCTAGGAGCCTGGTTCCTTCCACAGTCTGAGTCTGAGTCTACAGTCTCACGCCCGTCCAGCCTACTCCGGTCCGGTCTGCAGAGTCCTACTCCAGCTCCAGCTCCAGCTCCAGGGACTAACCTGAACCGAACGGGTACTTATGCAAAAATGTTATCTGAGGCCACCAAGCTTCATCTTCCGTACTCCGAGTCCACCCTCTCTCCAACCCGCATCTAACCCTGACTTGCCCAAGAACGTGATAGCCCAATAGTAACTAGAGACTGGATCCACTAGCTGTATTTTGTGCACATACAGTACAAATGATGGCACAAAGATGACAACAAGACAAAAACTTCAAAGAAATCATGTATCAATATAAATAGGGTAGAGTTGAGACTGGAGGAGGTGGAGGACAAAAGAAAAGAGGAAAAAAAACTGAGGCCATCCAGATACTGATGGAATTGAGTGATGGACAACAATGCTGTTTATTTTGGGTGGTTGTCACTAGGATGCTGTCTATATTTGGTGGTGCTCTCATTAGCTATAATGGTGTTCCCTTACTCTAGTTGATTCTACCTACATGTGACCACTTGCAAATATTTGACAGGGTCTCTTTAGATTCCAAATCAGCCGGTCTTGTCAGAAAAGGTCCCACATTCCAACAAATGCAACATATAATCTAAAACTGGCTACACGCTACCACACTTCACTAAAACCTGGAACATGACAATCAAACCCTCTCCTTTAACTCAATAGGTCTCATGTAGAGTTGATAAAGCAATGGAATAGAATCGCACAGGCTTTAATTAAATGAATGGGTGCTACCGAAGACACAAAAACCAGTCATATCTATAAAAGTACAGACAAAAGAATTTGCTAAACTGAGTCTCTCTCAGGTGCACTCCAATGTCAAAACAGACCAAAATACAATAATTAAAAAAATCATCATTTTTATGAATCAGTAGATAAAAAATTCAGTAAACGAAGAATATTCTTCCATATAGTTTAACCATAAATCCTTTAAACAGTAATGTAATTCATGTAGAGTTGTGCGCACAGCAGGTTTCATACATCCCAACTGTCGATGTGTGGGCCATAATAGGGGCTGGCATGGGTGTACATGGGCACAGTTTTGAACAAATAAGGGCAGAGCGGGGGAAGGGCTTAATTTGTCCAGATTTTGGGATTCCCAGCTTTGGGAGATATGAGGTTTAGTGCATGCAAACTAGTTTTTTAGTACCGTGCATGCCCATAAAATATGCTGACACATATACGTGTTGTAGTGAGTTGTACACATATGGCCCTGCCCTTATGTGGGTACAATATGTGCACATAATGGGTGCTCAGGGTGGTCTCTACAATTTTCTTCATACACAATTCTACAAAAAGGCCTAATGCAATGAACAAGTTAATAACCACTAATTAGTTCCATACACATACAAACCCAACTTACAGACAGCTGATATCCTAACTTGTCAGAGAAATGATGTCATCTTCCATGCGGTGAGACTACGTGGTGCTCCAGTGGTATTTTCTGCGATGCTCTGCGGATGATGTTGTTTGATGTCACATTATATGCCTTTTCATTTTCTGCTTTATTTAACAAAGCACAAAAGGCTCTATTTACTTACCTTAACGTTTTCAAATGAATGAAGATGTTTCATTTCAGGCGCTTCAACTCGCAGTGAGCCTGGCAGCTTCATTCATTCAAATTTACTACTACTCACCCCTCCAGCGAGGTCCTGCGATGATCTCTGTGGTCTTCGCAGGATGAAAGTCCTGGCATGAAAAACACTGCACATGTACAGTATATTCTTATCAGGACTGAGATCTTCAGAGTCGGACGTGTCTCCCGGACAGGTAAATTTAGCATTTAAAAAATTTTTTTTTAACGGTTCTGAATATTTTCATGTATTTATTTATTTGAATAAAAATGTGACAAAAAAAACAGCGGTCCCCCCATACATGCCCCCCTTTTCCTCCCTCTAATGACAGCTATTAGGGGGAGGAAAGGGGGGGCATATGGGGACATCGCTGGGATAATTGCACTAACGCCATCCTGAGCTGGTGTTAGTGTTCAGTTCCGCTCCAACATTTCATTTCATTTATCTATGAACCGCTGGCCCGCTATGAAAAAAACGGGCGGAGAGCCCCGATGTTTACATGGATCGCCATGGAAACTGTTGTTTTCCATGGTTCTTAAATATTAAAACGTTCATTTTCATGTGATAATGGCCATTTTCATTAGAAAATGGGCATTATCACATGAAAATTAAGTTTGTAAATAGACCCCAAAGAAAATACAAACAGATGTGTGGAGTTAGGGGCCACATCTTTTGCATTATTACATTACACAGGGATTGGGGGTCACTCTACAATTGCTGCATGTCACGGCCCTGAGCCTGTCATGACGGGATCCTGCGGGGACTGATGCAAAGGGGAGAAAGTCTCTTTTACAGGTTCTCTTAGGCTCATATGCATTATATTAAAATGAAGACATTTACGGTATATGGAGATGCCCTTAAAGGCAAAACTCAGTCAGATAGCTCATTAATTTTAATGTGTTAAATAAACAGTCATACTTAATATAAAGTAATTCATGAGGTGATAACTCTCCTTGCAATGCATTTTATTAACAGGGACCATAATTACTCTAAGTACTTTAATGTCATTTAAACTGTACTTTAAGATGATTGATCTGTTTGGATTGATTGTCACAATCAGAAAGCTATTGAATTGGGGAACAAGGTGGCTCAAGTGGTTGTCACTTCTGTGGTTGTCACAGCGCTGAGGTCATGTGTGGCGTTTGTCTGTTCTCCCCATGTTTACCTGGGTTTCACTGGGTGCTTTGGTTTCTTCACACTCTGCAGAACAATGCTAGTAGGTTAATTACTGCTGACA
>WWET01004265.1:107610-124824 GCA_011038615.1 Limnodynastes dumerilii
TTCCTGTGACCAGTGTACCCAGGGTAAGTCTCGGTGTCCTACGCAGATGACTGGCCAGCATTTCTTAAGCATAGGGAGGTTACATACAGACCTCTCATGTCCGCTGAGTCTGCTCTCTCACATAAACTTGACGGATATGACATCATTACGCCCGGGGAGGCCACCAAAAGTTTCCTTCTGGGCGCCGCACAAGAACTTACACCACTGCCTCAGCCTAACCCTAATCTTCCATGCTCGCAGCCTAACCCTCCATGCCCTAACCTTCCCCTTAAGCTCTAACCCTAACTTTTTACACAGTGCAGCCACCAAAGCCTAACCCTAATCTACCCTCCACAATAGCCGCAGCCTGTAGCTACTGGGAACAGGGAAATAGATTTTTGTTCCTAATGGAAAATTTCTATTTCCAAGGCTTTTTCGAACAGTGATACAGCCACCATTCAGCTGGAACGGCAATTCTGAAGACAGGCTCATGCGGCTGCCAAACAAATGTAAATTCACTAATGTTGGCTGCCAGGCTTAGGCTGTTCTTTACTGACAGCATGACTTACCTGGGCAGTCACAGTTGCATTGCAGTTAGCAGTAGCTCTATGGCACACTGTGAGAGTAAAACTTATATTGCAAACACATGGTGCAACAAGCACTCCTTCGTACGAATTAAGATACATAGAAGAAGCCTATATCGCATGTAGCGAGGGTTGGGGGGTATGGATGAGATAGGCAAGAGAATCTGAAAGCATTAATCAGACCCTTTTGAGTGTTATAATAAATCCTGTCTCTTCCGTTGGGTCCTATCTTGTATATTGTGCACATTTTTATATAAGTAGAATTCATCCATACACAGAGTCACATGAAATGTATTTTAAGCAGCTTTTGCTGTTTTGATGAATAGGCTTACTGAATCATAGTGCCCCCAAACACATTTGTTCTTTTTTAAATATAGCCTTATGAAATATCACTAGATATATAGATTACAAGGGCAACTTTCTTCAGCTGTTTTCCTCCCTCTTTCAATATGATAAATGATCTATGTTTGGAATGGCAGGTTTTTATTACAGATAATGGTAGTGGGTAAAAAACCTAGCATATATTATATACTGCATAATGGATTAATAAATGCATTTTATGCCATGATTGCTCTTTGTAGTTTTCCATTTCCCTTATACGTAGAAGTCTCATGCTCTAGAGTGTTTTAACCTCAGAACAAACACTACTGATTGTATGGTGTCAATCAGCACTCGTGTCTCTTAGTTATACAAAATCTTTTATGTTTATTCAATAGCAACATACAGTAAGCAAACTTTCTCAACCCATGTACACTTTATTTATACAATTCAACACAGACGACAGAGAAAAACGATGAAGTCAGTAAGAAAAGTTCAGGAAAAGCAGGTTATTTCAATCTTTTTTCCTGAATGGTGCACTATACAGGTCTAATTACCTCCCAAACAAGGGTCCACCAGCAGGACCAATGAAGTGAAAGAACGTGAATGAGTTGCTAGTCAGTGTAGTGGTCCAATGGAGTTTGGCTTTAGACAAGGCCTTATCTGTTATTAGTTTGTATGTTCTCTCCAAAATCAAGCAAGTAGGTTAATGGACCACTTATCCCGAGGCAGGGACTGATGTGAATGATTGCTTAAAAATTGCAAAGTGTTATGTAATGTTTAATCGTGATGTATTTATTTCCCTGTCCCCAGTAGTGATAGGCTGCAGCTGCTGCAGTGGGTATAAGGTTAAGTTTTGGGCTTAAGGGGAAGGTTAGGGTTAGGCTGTGAAGAAATCTGGGTACTGTAATTCAAGAGGGAGCGTATTGGCCATTTGCAATGGGCACCTGGCTCCTCTTCTGGAAGGTGTCAGATGTGTCATTCCTCTCAGATCTGGATAAGTTGCAACGTTTTCTGTTTGCATAGATGGGATGGCGCTGTATGCGCAGAATGAAAAAAATGGCCGCCACCAGAGCTGAAAGCACACAATGGGCTTGGCCTGCTACTATCAAATACACAAAATGAAAATAGTTCATATGGAACAATATAATTTGCAATTACCATCTTTCACCCTGAATCTTGAGCAGTATATTATGCATAAGTTCTATGTATATTATGTATAATATGTAATCTTATAATAATATATTCTTGCAGGGTATATACTTAATATTATTGATCCAGCTCATATATAATAAAGTTATTTAATGCATCATCAATGAGGATCCTATATTGGATCCCCGATGTATTCATACATTCGTGCAAGCACATGGCACTTCCTTTGCTCGTGTGGAGTTCTGACAGTTAGACCCCACCTTAAAACTTTTGATCTGTCATACTTAAATGGGTATGGATTGGAAGTGAGGATCTTGTGGGTAGCACCATTACTGCAAATTAACATACTTCTACTTATACCTCTTCTACTTCATACCGCAATCCACCCTGATTCAGACTTAACAAGGAGCTTGAAATTAAGGGTCGGATTCACACGTTAGAAGCAGTCGCTTCTTAGGTGCGTATCCTTAGTAAAGGATGTACTGCACATGCATAGTAGGTCCTTAAGCAATCTACGTACCAGTTCAGTACTTCTTTAAAGACAGCCCGGAGTATTATAGGTAAAAGGAGGCAGTCTGATGCCGCCTCGAGGAGGGTTTGGGAGAAAGTGGGAGGGGGAGATATTTAGATTAGAAGGGGAGGGCGCGGGGCAGGCGGTCATTGCACGGATAGTTAAGGTAGCGCCATAGCACTCATAAGTGCCATAAGGTACCTAAAAGGGGGGGACGGGATAGGGGCAGGATGGGTGAGTTAGGTGCGGGTCTGTCCACACCGAATCTGTGAATCCGGTCCTAAGAGAGGAAAGTTACTTCTGGGCTAAACCATGTTGATTGCAGGGGAGTCATATTTCATGTTCAGCATGAGAGTTGAGAGGTGATGTTGCCAAGACCAAGTCTATATAACAGTGTAAAAGTAAAGCTTGGCTACTCTCTGTGTGCGGTAAGCAATTCAAAGATATATCCCTCGCTTAGGTAGCCCTTATTTTCAAGCTCATTCTTAAGTCTGAATAAGGCCCTAAGTATATAAAACCATAATAGTTGTATATAAAAAATAAATTCTATTTTTCTCTCTTTCTCTCTCCCTCTCTCTCTCCCCCTCTCCCTCCCTCTCTCTCTATCCCCCCCCCTCTCTCTCTTTCTCCCTCTCTCTCCTCTCTCTCTCGCTCTCTCTCTCTCTCTCTTTTACTTGCATTCCCTTATCCCCTTTAATGTACATAGTTATCCACTTCTCTCTATTGCTGTGTGCCCAGCCTATAACTGTGCCCCTTATGCGTGTCAGCCTCCTTTTATGCCCCCTTAAATGCATCGGTCTCCTTTTGTACCCCCTTAAATGTAATAGCCTCCTTTTGTGCCGCTTTATATATATTCAGCCCCCTTTTTGCCCCCTCATATATGTGAAGCCTCCCTTTTTGCCCCCTCATATATATTTAGCCTCCCTTTGTGCCCCCTCATATATATTCAGCCTCCTTTTTTGCCCCCTCATATATATTTAGCCTCCCTTTGTCCCCCCTCATATATATTTATCCTCCCTTTGTGCCTCCTCATATATGTACAGCCTCCTAATGTGCCCCCTCATATATATTTATCCTCCCTTTGTGCCCCCTCATATATATTTATCCTCGCTTTGTGCCCCCTCATATATGTATAGCTTCTTTTTGTGCCCCCTTCATTAACCTTTTTTCTTTTATTAAAAACCTATTATTAAACTTACTAACCTTCTTCTCCCTCTTACTCCTTCCTCTGTGTACGCTCTGTATGACAGAGAGGTATATGCACACAATGACAGAGAGGTATATGTACACTATGACAGAGAGGTATATGTACACTATGACAGAGAGGTACATGTACACTATGAGAGAGAGATATATGTACACTATGACAGAGAGGTATATGTACACTATATGACAGAGTGGTATATGCACACTATGACAGAGAGGTATATGTACACTATGACAGAGAGGTATATGTACACTATGACAGAGAGGTATATGTACACTATATGACAGAATGGTATATGTACACTATATGACAGAGAGGTATATGGCACAGTAATGGCACACTATGACAGAGAGGTATATGTATGACAGATGTATACACACACACCAAATTACAAAAATCAATGATAGCTTACCCCTCCTGCGATCCCGCACCATCACCCTACATTATTCTATGCAGTAAATGACTGTCAGCACTCTGGTGGATAACTTCAGCGATTCACCAATCAGGATGCAGATGATAGCCATTCGCTACCCTGATGGGTGGATGGCTGCGTGTGTGTGTGTTGGGTGGTATGATGAATAACAGTTAGTGCTCACAAGGCTGTGCTTCTTTTGTATTGTGGTTAAAAATGTGTTTTCTGTTTTATGTGACACTTACAAGGAGGCTTTTTTGCTGCACTGCAGTTAAAAATAATGTTGAATTTACGGTATAGCGGTCAGAAGGATGCCATTTGTATTGTATGGTGGTCTCTAAGATGCGGTCAGTATGGTAAAGTGGTCACTAGGGTAATATCTGTATGGTATGGCTATTACCTAGATATAGAGGGCTGGATCCAGACTAACTAAGTGCTTGAAATTATTTACTCCTGGGCTAAACCATGTTGATTGCAGGGGAGTCATATTTCATCTGTTGCAAACAGTATTAGAGTTGAGAGGTGATGTTTCCTAAGTCTAAATAACAGTGTGATAGTAAAGCTGGTCAGTATCTGTGTGCAGTAAGCAATTCAAAGTTATATCCCTGCATGCAAAGAATACAATTAACTTGACTCCCCCTGCAAGTAACATGGTTTACCCCAGGAGTAACTAATTTCAAGCACTTACTTAAGTCTGGATTCAGCCCATAGTCTGTAATGTATGGTGAATTATAGGATGAAGTGGGAATTGTATAGCGGAGACTAGGACTAGGTCTATTTTGTATATATTGTATAGTAAGGACTGTAATTTGCTTTCTTCTATTGTGGTTACAAGATTGTTTTTTATGATGCTCATATGGGACCGTATTAACACTTAAGAGTGTGTTAGGTGTGGACAGAACCGTACCTAACTCACCCGTCCTGCCCCTAACCCTCCCTCTGTTTTTAGGAAACTTATGGCACTTAAGATGGCATCCTTAAGTAATCGTGCGTATTTTCCTTCTTAAGAAGGAAAAATACGCATAGAGAAACCCTCCCCCCGCCCTCCCCGGCTAATCGAAATCCCTTCCCCACCCACTTCTAACTAAAACCTCTCCGAGGCGGCATTAGCTGCCTATTCAATATTCAATCTATGTACCTAACTGGTATGTAGAGTATGTACATAACTTACTATGCATGCGTAGTAGAATATTTCGGTAAATTCTGCACTTAAGAAGCTGGAGCTTCTTAACTGTGAATCTGTCCCTTGGATCCTAATATGTCACTGGTGTTAAACGTTAAATAGTTAAACAGAAGGGGGGTTGGGTTATTAAAGTTTGCAGGGGTGCGTGAAACACCCTAGCACTAGCCCTGCATGTGTTTATAGTTCAATTTAAAACACATATTTTATTTTATATGAACACAGAATTAAAGTGTAATTGTTGTAAGTGGCCTGTAGGTGTCAGCAAAATGCAAAAGGACAAACTATCTAGTGCTTATAAGCTCTCTCACTTTCTTAAACCAAATTGCCCTTTTAATTTAACCCTGGCTGTTTTTCTGTATTAAGATATGCATGGAACGGGTACATGCAGCTCTGTACAGAGAGAGAGAGAGAGAAAACAGAAAAGTCAATTTTATACTAATAATTACAACAATATTAGAAAAAGAGGATTAATTTCTCACCAACATAAAAATTTTACTCTGTAGTGTTTACTTTTAATGGAACTAGAGCTCGAGCTATGTACAAATATATCACCCATTGAAATATAAATGCATCCTGTATTACAATATGATTCATTGATCTAAATTCAAGGCTTAAGTGCATCTTCTATCAGAACATCCGCTTTTACAGATGATTTTTAAGTGGAAGAAAAATTTTCGGGCTCATATAAAACTGATGGCTTAAAAGATCTTTTCTTTTTTTCTTTTCTGTGTCAGGTAATAGCTGATCACAAATCAAATAATTGCATTGTAATGGAGTCTTGGAAATTACACAGTCATTATGGTAGGAGAATTAAGGACCATCATTCATTTTTATGTTTTGTTTAATTTTGGCTGTGACATGGATTTTGTTGATTTTATGAAGCAACAAAGGTGGAAGCTCCTGATTTTTGTTACAAATGTCATTTAGGGATTTGTTATTGAAGTAAAAGATCCGCACAGTGTTTTCCAAAATCTGGCAGTCCGCATGAAAGAGGGTATTGAACTCCCCAGTCACTCCTCTCTCTCATACGCAGGGCCGGCGTGATGCGGTAAGCAGGGTAAGCGGTGCGGGTGGGCACCAGGCTACACAGACGCTCACACCCCCGCTCTTCACTCCACAGCACCGGTGTCTGAACGCAGCTGTTAAACATTGCAAGGCGCTCTCCCCATTGTGGAGAGAGCGCCTTACAATGTTAAACAGCGGCACTCATTCCCTCCAGCCCTCCTCCTGTGGCTGAATAAATTACGCTGGCGTGACCTAAGGTCACATCAGTGTCATTCAATTCAAGGCCTGTCGTGGAGGAGAGCAGAAGACTGAAGGTGGAAAGACTGCAAAGGAAGGTAACATGATGGGTGGAGGTCTGGAGAGACATTGGGCCGGATCCACAACAACATACATCGGTGGAAATACGTCCGTCAGATGCCGAGGTCAGCTAACTTAAACACATAACGAAACGATACGTATTTCCGCCAATGTACGTTGTTGTGGATCCGGCCTATTATTAATAATACTAATGGCTGGAGACATAATGGTGGATTCTGGGGGGACTGGAGAAACTTTATGGAGAATACTGAGGGGCTGGAGATGTGATGGAGAATACTGTGGTGCTGGAAATACATGAAGGGGTACTGGAGACACTTGATGGAGGATGCTGGGGTGCTGGAGACATGATGGGGAATACGGGGGGTCTGGAGATACATGATTTGGATGCTATGGGGCTGGACACTTGATGCAGAATACTGAAGGGTTGGAGACAAGATGAAGTGATTCTAGGGGGCTGGAGATATGATGGGGATACTGTGGGACTGGACACTTGATGGAGGATACTGGAGTGCTGGAGACATGATGGCGAATTCTGAGGGGCTGGAGACATGATGGGGAATAGTGGGGGCTGGATACAAATAATGGGGGATACTGGGGGGCTGGAGACATTATGGGAATATTGAGGGGTTGAATAGACATGATGGGAGATTCTGGGGGGGCTAGAAACATGATGGGGATACTGGAGGGCTAGAGACACATGATGGGGATACTGGGGGGACTCGGGGGGAGTGGAGACTCATGTTGTTGTTGGACACTTGATGTGGAATACTGAGGGGTTGGAGACATTATGAAGGAGTGGGGCTGGAGATATGATGAGGATACTGGGGAGACTAAAGAGACATGAAGGATACTGGGGGCTGGAGATATGATGGGGATACTGGGGGGCTGATGAGACATGATGTGGTATACTGGAGGGCTAGAGACAAGATGGAGGATACTTGGGGGCTGAAGAGATGATGGGGATATTGTAGGCTGGAGAGACATTATGGGGGATACTGCGAGCTGGGGATACAAATGATAAAATATATAGTCACTATTGTTTGGCTGTTTTTAAGCTAGGAATTGTATAGCGTAGACTCGAAAACTGTCTGAATTTTATAGTGGTCACTATGATTTACTTTCTTTAATTGTTGCTACAACAATTGTTTTTTATGCTGCTTACTATAATCTAGGATGGTTACAGGTGTTAAATTGTAAGCAGAAGGACGCAAATTTAATTCGTAGGGGGACGCCGAACACCATAACACCGGCCCTGCTCATGCGGACTGTACATGACTTATACTGCCAACCTTAAGTCTCTCAAGCTTAACAGCATCTGTACAACAACTAATCTGTGCATAAGGCTTAAAACCTTTAAAAACTTTCAGCTACTCTATCCAACAGCCGCAAAGGCTCATACAGGAACTTCCTGTATGAACTAGGAAAGGGGCAGAGAGAGAGAATGCCGCAGATGAAGATGGACGCAGCAAAGATGAGAAAAGTAAGGAGAGGCTGCAGAGTCATGATAGGGGATACTGGGGGAGCTAAAGAGACATGAAAGGGATATTGGAGGGCTGCATACACATGATAGGGATACTGGGGGGCTAGAGACACATGACGGGGATACTGGGGGCTGGAGATACATAATTTGGATACTGGGGGTCTGGAGAGACATGATGGGAATAACGAGGGGCTGGAGACAAATGATTGGGATACCAGGAGCTGGAGATAGATGGTGGGAATATTTGAGGGGCTGGAGAGACATGATAGGAATACTGGGAGCTGGAGATAGATGATGGGAATACAGGGAGAATGGAGAGACATGAAGGAGAATATTGAGAAACTGGAGGCACAAAAGGGGGGATATTGGGAGGCTGGAGACACACATGGGGGAAATATTGGAAAAAACTGTATAAATGCAAGGGTTAGATATTGGATGGATATATATACAAGGCTGTGCTTTTTATGTATTGTGGTTACAACTGTTTTCTATTTCTATGACACAAGGAGGCCTTGTTTAACAGCATTGTGGTTACAAGAATGTAAATTAATTGTACAGTGTTAAGAAGAGATGCAATCTGTATTGTTTTGCGCCCTGTATGGTATAGTGGTCATTAGGATAATGGGCTGGATCCAGACCTTGTTAAGTGCATGAACTTAGTTACTCAAGGGCTAAACCATGTTGATTTCAGGGGGATTTATCTTTGAATTGCTTGCTGCACTCAGATACTGACCAGCTTAGTAAGTCTGTCCAGTCCGTTTCCCATGTCTTGTCTGTTCTCTGTTATCTGTGGTTCATTTGAGTCCAGTTCCTTTTGGTACTTCTGTTCCCTCTATTCTTCTCTCGTTTCCCAATCCCTCTTGATCCCGCCTTTATTCACCTTCCTCTACCGGGCGTTGCTCCGGGGTCGCGACCTGTGGGTAAATCGGCAGCGTCAGACTTTCCTCACCTTGGGCCTGATCCAGCGCTACGAAAATTCGCACGACGGGCGAATGCGAACGTTCGCTCGGGCGTATCAACATACACGCCCCTAACACTCCCATAGTAAAGTCCCTGCTTACGGCGGCTATATCCTACACTGGGTACGCCCGTCGCCCGTACGAAAATTCGCAGAAAATACGCTGAGCGTACGGGCTTAGCACGCCCATACTGTACAATTTAAATGGCTATCCCCGCCTCCCTGTAGTAAAACGGGCGCCCAGCCGACCATCGTAAAAAAAATACGCCCCGCGAGCGAAAAATACGCTAACAATACGCCCGCTATTCGCTCATGACGCTCGGGCGACCGGAAGCTGTCATACTGGGCATGCGCATTGCGAATTTTTTGCCGAATTTTCACATACGCTCGTCGTACGCTCGCTTGCGATCGTTGCTCTGGATCAGGCCCCTTCAGAGGCTCTAGCGAAGAACACGATTCTGCTAGACTCCGCGCCTTGGTAAAGCGACGTCCGCCTCTCCCTATTGACCACCCTGGTTCTTCAATCAAGGTAATTCCTGTGGTGTCACAACCTTCTGGCCGAGTCATAACATTATAACCGGCCTAAAAATGAATTTAATTAAGAATAATAAGGAAGTAACCACCAGAATCTATATTGTCCCATCTACTATTCTACCCATGAAGTCTTCCTTGCTCCCCAGTGCCTCCTTACCCGTTCAATTTACGAAATGGATCCTGCAGCTTCAGACGCCATCAAGGCTCTAATTACCCAGGTGTCCCACTTGGGTCAGATGGTCCAAAACCTTACAACTAAGGTGGAATCTCAGGACCAGGGGATTGCTGCCCTTCGCATGAATCCACCCCAGGTTGAGCCACCCGCTCCGGTTCAGGACATCAAGGCTCCACTTCCGGACCGCTTTTCTGGAGATTTTGCAACTTTCCGCCTCTTTAAGAACAGTTGTCTACTCTACTTCCAACTTTAACCCACTGCATCAGGCTCTGAATTCCAGAGGGTAAGACTCATCATCTCCCTCTTGCAGGGGGAACCCCAATCCTGGGCCTTTTCCTTAGATCCTAACCATCCGGCACATCAATCGGTGGACAGTTTCTTTGCAGCTATTGGAGTCATTTATGATGATCCAGATGAAGAGGCGGCTGCGGAGGCTAGAGTCCGTTCTTTTCGTCAGGGCCGGAGGTCAGTGGAGGAATTTGCTGAAGAATTTTGCTCTTGGGCTACTCTTTGCCAATGGAACGACCCAACCCTTCGTTCACAGTTCCGTTTGGGGTTGGCAGAACATATTAAGGATGCCTTGGTCTAGTATCCGTCACCCCAGAATCTTGAGGATTTGATGAAGCTCGCCATCAAGATAGACAGCCGCTTCAAGGAACTTCATCTTGAAAAGACTCAGTTCCCCCCTACTTTGTCACCTCCACCTACGTCTGCTTTTCCGGTTGATGATGAGCCTATGCAGCTCGGCTCCTTCTGTCTCTCCAAGCAAGAGAAGGATCGTCATCGCTCACTGGGTCTTTGTCTGTGTTGTGGGGGCAAGGCCCACATGGCTGATAATTGTCCGAAGAAAGTGAAACCTTCGGGAAATGACCTCACCAGATGAATGTGGATGTGATCAATCTGGGTGTGAACCTCATTTCCTCCGCCAACTCCTTATTACTCCCTGTTCTTCTGAAGACTAATAGTTCTTCCATTAAAATCCAGGCTAGCCACAGCCGAGAACTTTCTGGACTCTGCCACTGCTAGCAAATGGGGAATCAGTACCCAGCCACTCTCTCCACCCATCATTGCCTGCGGCCTCAACGGAGACCCCCTTCCTGGAGGTCGGATTTCTCATATTTCTGAACCTCTTCAACTCCTGGTTGGTGCCTGCCATTCGGAGACTAATCAGTTTCTCATCTTTTCGTCCCCTGCAGCTAAAGTGGTTTTGGGTCATCCTTGGCTTTCCAAGCACAATCCGGAAATTGACTGGCAGAAAGATGAAATTACTCATTGGAGGGACTCCTGTAATTCCTGCCTCATGCTCCCAGTTCGCACCATCTCCTCCAATAGTCTGTCTGTTCCACCTCAATATCAAGACTTCTTGGACGTCTTCTCTAAAAGGGAAGCCAATAAACTGCCACCTCATCGCCCATATGACTGTGTCATCGAACTGGTGCCGGGAGCTGCCTACCCCAAGGGAAGATTATTCTCTCTGTCTATTCCTGAAAGCAAGTCTATGGTCGACTACATCAAGGAAAACCTGCAGAAAGGTTTTATTTGTCCTTCTTGCTCCCCCATGGGTGCTGGCTTCTTCTTTGTGTCGAAGAAAGATGGGACTCTTCATCCCTGTATTGATTACAGAGCCTTAAACAAAGTTACTGTCAAAAACAAGTATCCTATTCCACTCATCTCTGACCTATTTGACAGACTAAAAGATGCCGTCATCTACTCCAAGATCTACCTACGTGGTGCTTACAATTTAATTAGGATTCGTAAAGGAGACGAGTGGAAAACAGCCTTCAACACTCAGACCGGGCATTATGAATATTAAGTTATGCCCTTTGGTCTTTGCAACGCCCCAGCCGTGTTTCAGGACCTGATCAACGATGTCTTAAGAGATTTCCTTGGCTCTTTCGTGATTGTCTATCTAAACGATATATTGATTTATTCTCGTTGTCTGCAGGAACACCGCCTCCACATGTGCCAGGTACTTCAAAAACTCTGTGAAAACCAACTTTATGCTAAATTAGACAAATGCGAGTTTGAAGTTTCAAAAGTGCTGTTACTGGGCTATCTCATAACTCCACAAGGTTTTGCCATGGGCCCTGCCAAGGTTCAGGCCATCCTTGATTGTGCCCAACCCACGATCTTCTAGCTATCCAAAGATTTCTTGGATTCGCTAATTACTACAGACGCTTTGTCCGGGCATTCTCTGTCTTAGTGACTCCAGTTTCGGATTTGACTAAAAAGGGTGCAGACACGGCCAACTGGTCAAGCAAGGCTGTAGAGTCATTCAAGAGCCTCAAGATTGCTTTTACTACAGCCCCCATTCTCCGTCATCCTAACCCTGACCGAACCTTCATTGTCAAAGTTGATGCCTCTGATGTGGGTGCTGGAGCTGTCCTGTCTCAACCCAATCCTTCTGACAATCGTTTGTATCCTTGTGCCTATATGTCTAAGAAATTTTCTTCTGCTCAAAGAAATTACGACATTGGCAATCGTGAATTATTGGCCGTTAAGTTGGCCTTTGAGGAATGGAGGCACTGGCTGAACGGGGCAAATCACAATATCACTTTTCTCACAGATCACAAGAATCTGGCCTTCATTGAATCTGCTAAGGGACTGAATCCTCGTCAAGCTCGCTGGGCATTATTCTTCACCAGATTTTCGTTCTCGATTATTTATCGCCCAGCTTCTCTCAATCGATGGGCAGACGCCCTCTTCAGGTCTTTTCTAGCTGAAAGGCAGACTTCTGTGGGTCCACTTCCCATCATTCCTTCTTCAGCCATCATTGCCGGTTTTACGCAAGATTTACGCTCCCAACTCATGAAGGTTCAGCATTTAAGTCCTAATTGTAAACCACCTAACCGATTGTCATTCCTCCTTCTCTTAGGAACGCTGGGCCTGATCCAGACCTACGCTGTTGTGCGTAGCGTATTATCGCCAAACGTACCACCGATGCACGGCAATAGGCACTACCCTTGCTCTTGCCTAGTTTAGCATCCATACGCTCGGCAAACCTTACCCTAACTTTTGTGTTTGTTTCCGCTGCCGTCCGTACGTTTATTGCGTATTAACGTCGCTTAGCACGCCCATACTGTACAGTTTAAATGCCTCACCCCGCCTATATTCTTTAACGCCAACGTCCATACGAACTTCATACTATAAACACGTACCTTTATCGGTAAAAACGCAAAGTATACGGACGCCCGAATCGCCGCTACAAAAATCAATGTTTTACTACCGGAAGTTGTCACTAGGCGCATGCGCAATGCGTTTTTTCTGCCAAATTTACACTTACGATCAGCGTTAGCTCACAAGCATGCGTTGTTCTGGATCAGACCCACCGTCCTTCTGGAATGTCATGCATCAAGGTCTACAGGTCATTTTGCCATTCGAAGAACTCTCTCATTACTCAACAGGTCGGTGTGGTGGCCATTTATGTTCAGAGATGTGGAAGAGCTTGTGAATTACTGTACTATCTGTGCACAGAACAAGACCCCCAGGTGTTCTCAAATCGGACCTCTCCACCCCTTGTCGGTGCCCAGTTGTTCTTGGACTAATATTTCCATGGACTTTGTCACAGACCTCCCTAACTCCTTCGGTTGCACCACCATCTGGGTGGTTATTGACAGATTAAGTAAAATGGCTCATTTTATTCCTCTTCCTGGCCTGCCCTCTGCCAGGGTGTTAGCTGAGCTCTTTCTTAAAAACATCTTCAGACTGCACGGTTTACCTTGGGAGATTGTGTCTGACTGTGGTTCCCAGTTCGTGGCTAGGTTCTGGAAAGCTTTCTGTAATCTCTTACGAATTAAACTCAGTTTTTCATCAGGTTACCACCCTCAATCCAATGGACAGACGGAGAGGGTGAATCAAGTCCTGGAACAATACTTATGCTGTTTCTCCTCCTCCCAAAGAGACTGGGCCAATAACTTACCTTTTGCTGAGTTTGCATACAATAACACTCATTCCTTCACCAAGGTCTCTCCGTTTTTCTGTTTGTCAGGTTTTCACCCTCGTGCCACCTCGTTATTTCTTCTGACCCCAACATGGTACTTTCTGTCCATATGGAGTAAGATCAAGAAGGTTCTTGTCAAATCAGCACTTGTTTCCAAGACCAGAATTGATCAACGTTGTTCTCCTTGCAAGTTCAAAGTTGGTGATAGAGTCTGTCTGTCTACAAAAAACATTTGTCTTCATCAAACTTCTCAGAAACTTGGACCTCGTTTCATTGGACCTTTCCTTATTGTCTGAAAAATCAATCCTGTAGCTTTTCATCTCAGACTACCTGCCTCCATGCGTATTCCTAATACTTTCCACACCTCCCTTCATAATCCCTTCAAGACTTCTAGCAGATTTTCTCATAATGGTTACTCCAGACCAGCCCCAATCATCATTGATGGCAATGAAGAATTTGTTGTGGAGAAAATTTTGGATTCTAGAAAGGTGCGAGGAAAGCTGTTCTATTTAGTCCACTGGCAGGGCTATGGGTGAATGGGTAGCTGCCAAAAATCTTCATGCTGACAGACTTATTAGGGAATTCCATTCCAAATTTCCTAAGAAACCTGTGTTTAGGGGTTCCTTAACCCCTCATCAAGGGGGGTAATGTCAGGGCTCGCTACAGGGTGGCTACTGTTTCTCACACTTCCCCTCGTCCTCTCACCTCCTCCTTGTGCCCTGGCCTCCTGTCCACCTCACAGCAGTGTTGTCCATTAATCCGGGCTGCTCTGTTCCCCTCCGGCTCTCCGGCGCTTCGCTAGCGTGCATCTCCCCGCCTCCCGGCGCTTGCTGCCATTGGTTTTCAGGGACGCAGATTCTGTTGCGCTGTCGGGTTGGCGTCTGGCGCATCTCCCGGCAACCAGGACGCCAGCCTATTGCCTGTATTGGCGCACTCCCGGGCCTCTCCTGATTGGTCTCTCTGCCTTTAAAGCCCAGTCTCTCCCTGAAACAGGCGCCGGTTATAGCTTCCTGCTGGTGCTATTACTTGCTTTCTTGCCTTGTGCCTCTCTTCGTTGTTCCTTCTTTATTGATCTTGTGAGCCCCCTGTTATCCTGCCCAGTTCCTACCAGTGACCCTCTTGTCTGAACTCTCTCTCTCCCTTATTGTGTTTATCCTGCTTGTATTTCAATAGCCCCTTCTTGAGTGACAATATTTGTTTCCCTTTTGGGATTCTGCCTGTGTGAGTGTGTGAGTGAGTTCCCTTGTTTGTTTAGTAAGTCCGTCCAGTCCATTTCCCAAGTCTTGTCTGTTCTCTGTTATCTGTGGTTCGTGTGAGTCCAGTTCCTTCTGGTACTTCTGTTTCCTTCTGGCGGGGTCATAACAAACAGGTTAACGTAGCCTGCTGATTTGTGTCTTAGAAGATTGTTTGTGTGTTCTGGCTCCTTGGTTCCAAGTCGTGCTTCACTCATGGTTCCAGAATCTATTGTGTCCATGTTCTTCATTGGTGATCCTTTTCCTGTCACTGTCAGTTCTCAGTTACTGTGCTCCTGTATCTCTGGTTACAGCCCTGGATGGTAACATTTATAAGCCTTCGTGCCTTTTTACGGTAATTCAGTTTCCTGGCCATTTACTGGTCTTGGACTTACATAACCTTCCCTTTTTGGATGAACAATATATGTTTATATGTTGTGGTTCCCATAGGGGTATATGGATCTGATTCACAGTTAAGAAGCTGCTGCTATTTGCGTGCATGCTTTAAAGAACATTTAAATAGCGCATGCATAGTACCCTCATTTATGCATCTAAATAGGATTTAAGAATGGTTTAAGAGCAATTTAGAAAGCTGTTCATAATAAGATAAGTAAGAAGTTGCGTTCCAGGCCAAGTTAAGAAGGAAGTTAAGAAAAGTGGGTTGGGGAAGCTTTTAAATGGGGCTGACAGGGCTAAGTACGCTGTTACTTTAACAACTTAAGAAGAGACATACACTTGGGATGATAAGGCTGCCTTTGGCTTTCTTAAATCAGTTAAGAACAACAAAAATGAGAGCATATCAACAAAAATGATCACGACAACGGCGCCAATACCAGCTTTTACACAAGTGGGAGAAGGGTGTATTCTATTCCCTCCCCTATATCAGTCTATAAAAATAAAAATAAAAAATAAAGTTCTTTCAGAGACAACTTGTTAGTAGATATTTCACAGTATTCCAATAGGTATCCTACTCACAACGTACACCTCTTGAAATTTATGCACATCAATGGCAGGATTCTCCTCAGTTTTGCGTCTTCCACTTTCTGAGATGTTTAAGTAGAGGTCTCTAGTCCAGTGTTCCTCAGTTCAAGGTACATAAATTTCAAAAAAGGAGAAAGACACTTCATGGGACAGTATCGTATCGGATATTGATATTAAGATCTCCTAACTACACACTCACATTAGACCCCTCTTGATGCAAACACAAAACAATGTAATTTTGCAATATCTTGAATCTTCCAATTATTCAGATCCTTATTTTTTCGTTCTAAATTTCATATAAGGGGATTACCTATTTACCAGATTACCCTCTTGGTAAGTATGCACGTCACACAAATAATCTCCCTCGTGATTTTTCAAACTTTTAACTCTTATCCATCAGCTGGTGTATAGATCTTCATAGATGTCACATATTTCATCAGATGGGTACCGTGATATGAAACAAGAGAGAAACAAAAAAGATCCAATAGTGCAACACTGTAAAACAAAGTTGATCTTGTTTATCCAAAAAGTAACTGCTTACAAGATCATAACTTGCCACTTTGCATTAAATACAATGTTGCCAGGAGTCTGTCTCCTTCTCATAAATGATCCTCAGCCAACGGTAGACAGATGAATTAATTTATTCAAACAACATTTTCCAAACTTCATAAAAAATTGCAGGTTAAAAATTCAAAACAAATAAATAAAACCCCTTTGCCCGGCAGAGCTCCGAGGCTCACAGCAGATCCCTGCTGTGTGCGTCTGAAGAGACAGTCACCACTTAACAGTTGGCAGATGTAAAATAGATAGGGGCCCGAATGCCTTACTGTTGTAGTGACCGCGCCCAAAGTTCTACAGCTGGGAATGCGTTGCCACCGGAGATGCCTCCCACCGACGCATTTCAGCTACAGCGTAGCCTTTCTTAAGGTGTATATTATCTACATTTTTACATTTCCTCAAACTGAGGGGCAACTCAGGGGCCCACTCCCTCCCAGTCATCAAGATGTGAATAATTTCCTGCCTGCCACATAACCTTAATGACTGTACACTGCAGCTGTAATACAGGCCAGGAAAGTCTGTGATTGCCTTCTGTATGTCACAATTCCCCTTAGGTCACCCTCAGCATTGTCTTTGTAATAGAGGCCAAGGAAGACTGTGCATGACTGCTGTATGTCAGAGCTCCCCTCAGGTCACCCCCCAGTGCAGTGAATAAATTATCACATTGCTAGGAGACAAGAGCTTCCC
>WWET01004266.1:0-13734 GCA_011038615.1 Limnodynastes dumerilii
ACATTATAATACAGATTTATAACATCATATTATCATTATACAGATCTCTGATATCATAATACAGATCTATGACATCATATTACAGATCTTTATACATCATAATAGAAATCTCTGACATAATAATACAGATCTTTCTACATCATAATGCAGATCTTTCTACATCATAATACAGATCTCTGACATCATAATACAGATCAATAACATCATATTGGAGATCTATGACATGATAATAAAGATCTTTATACATCATAACACATTTATACAAATTATTGGAGATCTCTGACATCATAATACAGATCTATACAAATTATTATTATTATTATTATTATTATTATTATTATACAAATTAATGCAGATCAACAACATCATATTAGAGATCTAAGACATCATAATACAGATTTTAATACATCATAATAAAGATCTCTGACATCATAATACAGATCTCAGACATCATAATCCAGATCTTTCTACATCATAATACAGATCTATGACTTCATAATAGAGATCTATAACATCACAATGGAGATCTATGACATCATAATTGAGATCTTTCAACATTATAATACAGATCTCTGACATCATAATACAGTTCTTTGACATCATAATACAGATTTTTCTACATTATTATACAGATCTCTGACATCATAATACAGATCTATAACTTCATATTAGTGATCTATGGCATCATAATACAAATCTTTATATATCACAAAACAGATCTCTGACATCATAATACAGATCTCTGACATCATAATACAGATCTGTAACATCATATTAGAGATCTATGACATCATAAAAGATATCTTTATACATCACAAAACAGATCTCTGACATCATAACAAATATCTATGACATCATAATACAGATCTTTCTACATCTTAATACAGATCTCTGACATCATAATACAGATCTATGACATCATAATAAAGATCTGTAACATCATATTAGAGATATATGACATCATAATAATCATCTTTGTACATCATAACACAGATCTCTGACACCATAATATAGATCTATGACATCATAATAGAGATCTTTATACATCATAATACAGATCTCTGACATTATAATACAGATCTCTGACATTATAATACAGATCTCTGACATTATAATACAGATCTCTGACATCATAATACAGATCTCTGACATTATAATACAGATCTCTGACATTATAATACAGATCATAGAAATCTTTATACATCATAATACAGATCTCTGACATTATAATACAGATCTCTGACATCATAATACAGATCATTCTACATCATAACACAGATCTATGACATTATAATACAGATCTATAACATCATATTAGAGATCAATGACATCATAATAGAGATCTATAACATTATAATACAGATATTTATACATCATAATACAGATCTCTGATATCATAATACAGATCTTTATACATCATGATAAAGATCTATGACATCATATTAGAAATCTCTGACATCATAACACAGATCTATAACAACAAAAAAGAGATCTATGACATCATAATACAGATCTATAACATCATATTAGAGATCAATAACATCATAATACAGATCTTTATACATCATTGTAGAGATCTCTGACATCAGAATACAGATCTTTCTACATCATAATACAGATCTCTGACATCATAAAACAGATCTCTGACATCACAATAATGATCTCTGACATCATAATACAGATCTCTGACATCATAAAACAGACCTCTGACATCCTAATAATGATCTATGACATCATAATACAGATCTTTCTACATCATAATATAGTTCTCCGACATCATAATAGAGATCTTTCTACATCATAATATTACTCTGACTTCATTATACAGATCTATAACATCATATTAGAGATCTATGACATCATAATAGAGATCTTTATACATCATTATACAGATCTCTGACATCATAATACAGATCTATGACATCATAATACAGATCTATGACATCATATTACAGATCTTTATATATTATAATAGAAATCTCTGACATCATAATACAGATCTTTCTACATCATAATGCAGATCTTTATACATCATAATACAGATCTCTGACATCATAATACAGATCAATAACATCATATTAGAGATCTATGACATCATAACACAGATCTTTTTACATCATAATACAGATCTCTGACATCATAATACAGATCTATAACATTATAATACAGATTTTTATACATCATAATACAGATCTCTGACATCATAATGCCGATCTTTATACATCATGATACAGATCTATGACATCATAATACCGATCTATAACATCATATTAGAAATCTCTGACATCATAATACAGATCTATAACAACAAAATACAGATCTATGACATCATAATACAGATCTATAACATCATATTAAATATCTATAACGTCATAATAAAGTTATTTCTACATCATAATGCAGATCTTTGACATCATAATAGAGATCTATAACATCATACTGAAGATCTATGACATTATAATGCAGATCTTTCTACATCATAATACAGATCTAAGACATCATAATACAGATTTATTCCATCATTTTAGAGATCTATGACATCGTAATACAGATTTCTGACATCATAATATATATCTTTCTACATCATAACGCAGATCTTTGACATTTAAAATTGAGATCTATAACATCATATTATTATTCTATGGCATCATAATACATATCTTTCTAAATCATATTACAGATCTCTGACATCATAATACAGATCTTTCTACATCATAATACAGATCTATGACTTCATAATACAGATCTATAACATTATATTTATATATATATTTATAATGTATAATGTTTAGTTTTATTTTGGAGTCTGACCACTCCCCAAACATGGCCGCTGCAGGCTATTCAAATGCAGGTAGTGTCTTAACAGAGACCTCCTGTGTACACATATAGCAAATGGATAGGGACTCACCTACAGGAGGTGCCTTGACGCTGGGCAGGTGAGCTTAACCCAATATAGCTATATTGTGAACTAAACCTCCTTTTTATTTATGTGCAGACACATAGTGTTATTTAATGTATGTTTGGAGCGCCGGACCTCTTTTGTTCCTTATATTAGAGATCTCTGACATCATAATACAAATCTCTGACATCATAATACAGATCTTTAAGATCATAATATAGATCTTTCTACATCAGAATACAGATCTCTGACAACATAATATAGATGGCTGACATTATAAAACTGACCTTTCTACATCATAATACATATCTATGACATCATAATACAGATCTTTCTGCATCATAATACAGATCTTTCTACATCATAATAAAGATCTCTGACATCATGATACATATCTTTCTACATCATACTACAAATCTATGACATCATAATACAGACCTATAACATCATATTACAGATCTATGACATCATAATACAGATCTCTGACATCATAATACAGATCTATGGCATCATAGTACAGATCTTTCTACATCATATTACAGATCTATGACATTATAATACAGATATTTATACATAATAAAAGAGATCTCTGACATAATATATATATTTCTACATCATAATACAGATCTCTGACATCCTAATTCAGATCTATGATTTCATAATACAGATTAAAAACAGAATGGAAGTTGCTCAATCAATTTATAGGTAAATGTTAAACAGGTGCATAAAAGGCAGGGGGTTAATCTGCTTGCCACAGAAACAAAAGGAAAAATAGCCCCAGCACACTGCCATAAACCAGTAACAAACTATACTGTTCTATCTGTAAAACAAAACACAGAAATGTTCTTTACACATATTTGTACAAATATGCGATAAGCCACCAGCCACCGTCAAGGCCTTTCTGTATATGGGGGTCCTAACAGATCTATAACATCATATTAGATATCTATGACATAATAATACAGATCTTTCTACATCATAATACAGATCTCTAACAACATAATACGGATATATAACATCATATTAGAGATCTATGACATCATAATACAGATCATTATACACCATAATACAGATCTATAACATCATATTAGAGATCTATGATATCATAATACAGATTTCTGACATCATAATATATATCTTTCTACATCATAACGCAGATCTTTGACATCAAAATAGAGATCTATAACATAATATTATTGATCTATGGTATCATAATACATATCTTTCTAAATCATATTACACATCTCTGACATCATAATACAGATCTTTCTACATCATAATACAGATCAATGACTTCATAATACAGATCTATAACATTATATTAGAGATCTATGACATCTTAATACAGATCTCTGACATCATAATACATATCTTTGAGATCATAATATAGATCTTTCTACATCATAATACAGATCTATGATATCATAATACAGATCTTTCTGCATCATAATACAGATCTTTCTACATAATAATAAATATCTCTGACATCATAATACATATCTTTTTACATCATAATACAGATCTATGACATCATAATACAGATCTATAACATCATATTAGAGATTTGTGACATCATAATACAGATCTATAACATCATATTAGAGATTTGTGACATCATAATAGAGATTTCTGACACCATAATACCGATCTTTGAGATCATAATACAGTTATTTCTACATCATAATACAGATCTCTGACAACATAATATAGATATATAACATCATAATAAAGAACTGTGGCATCATAGTACAGATCATTCTACATCATATTACAGATCTCTGACATCATAATACAGATCTATGACATCATAATACAGATATTTATACATAATAATAGAGATCTCTGACATTATAATATATATAGTTCTACATCATAATACAGATCTCTGACATCATAATACAGATTTATAACATCATATTAGAGATCTATGGCATCATAATACAGATCTTTCTACATCATAATACAGATCTCTGACAACATAATACGGATATATAACATCATATTAGAGATCTATGACATCATAATACAGATCATTATACACCATAATACAGATCTATAACAAATAATTACAAATCTATGACATCATAATACAGATCTTTCTACATCATAATACAGATCTCTGACATCATAATACAGATCATTCTACATCATAATACAGATCGTAACAACATCATAATACAGATTTATAACATCATATTAGAGATCTATGACATCATAATACAGATCTATAACATCATATTAGAGATCTTTTGCATCATAATACAGATCTTTATACGTCATAATACAGATTTATAACATCACAATAGAGATATATGACATCATAATGCAGATCTCTTTACATCATAATACAGATCTATGACATCATAATACATATTTATAACATCGTATTAGAGATCTCTGACATAATCCAGATCTTTTAACATCATAATACAGATCTTGTACAATAAATAAAATAAATAAAATAAAAATAAAAAGTTCCACTTTATCATATGTGGTTCAATGTTTTGTATTGACTGTTGTCTTGGTTTGCATTCTTGGTATTCTAAATTTGAGATTTTTGTGATATAATGAGATTTTTGTATTCCATTAACTGATGCAATATTTACTCAATTAATGTTCAAATAAAGTTAGGTTCCTGTGTTTATTTTTATTTTATTTTAATTTTATTTTTGTTTATTATTCACATTGTGTTTTCCACAATGTATACAAAAAACTCAATACAGATTGACTATCTGAACAATGTTTTAAACGTATCTGTCTGTTTAATATCTTATGTTTTTAAATGACATTTATCCCAATGTTGTGTATTGTGATATCCCTCCTACTGATCATTCAGGTGCTATTCATCTATTTTGAGGACTAGTATAAAAAGAGGGAGGGCTTAACTGCACCAATACCCTTCTGATGAAACTGTAAGCCTATACAGTGAAACGCGTCAAGGTTTCTATTGCTGGATAGCGTTTATTCTCCAAAGTGCACTTTATACCATCTCACTTGCAAAAATTTGCTTCTACTTGCATGGCCTGGATGTTTATTGACGCCTGGACTCTTTAACACACCTGACTGCAGTGACGGCTGCTCTCGCTCCCGTAGGAGCGCTCACCTGCCTGCACACGCTGTTCGATTCTGTCACTCTAATCGAGGACCCGTACGGCTAGGATCTCTCTATCTGTCTTACCTTGTTGGCCCATAAAAGAAAGAAATACCTTAAAGTGGCGCCCTAAAATGTAAAGGTATGCAGCCACTTTGAGTATGAGTATATTCCACAATATACTTATAAAGGTAAATAAAACAAAAGGGGAGTAACTCAAATGGCGCAGATAAAAATTGCTGAAATGCACAACACTAATGGCAAAAACAAATAGTACATCTAATACGTGAGACCCAATAGATTATAAAGTGAAAAAAGTGCAAAAGTGATGAAAATATAAGCCAACCGTTGTATATCATAAATTATATATATGGGATATCAAATTGATGAGTGGATAGCCTTTATAACTGGAGGTTAAATTGACTAAGGAGCTATCTAAATAAGTGGTGTAAAAATATAAAGCAATGATATCAGCCTCCAGAATTCACGAGGCAAAGAGCAAAATATAAATACCAATAAAAAACAATATATAAATCACAATCAAAGAGTAAAAAAGGGTGAATGGACCAGGCTGAAAAAGTCTGTGGTTAAAATAAAAGAAAGTCCGTGCCCGGGAAGAATGCAATAAAAATAATTAGTCTCACAAAATAATAACGTAGATCGTTCTAAATGTTCAGAGTACTGTATAATTCCAAATGTGTATAGATTCAAATATCCAGTGAAAGATTAAAGTTCCACAGCTTACAGTTAGTATACTGGTTTCAGACGCAATCTCCAGGCGGTCCACGTGCAACTTCGGTGTCTTCTGTCAGTGCTCTCTCTGCTCTATTGTTGGCCCGCTCACAAGCGCATACCATCTACACAGGAGCCAGTATTCAGCTATCATCATAGCCAGGACCCCTTTTTCCATCACCGCGCAGGCCACAGACAGAAGAGACACTTTTACTTACCGACTCTGAGTCCATCTGCCAGACAGTGAACTTAACTAACTACACGAGCGATGGGGAGTAATTAACTCCACGATGATATTGTGACTTAACATATAGCTCAAGTACACCACTGGGCTATTTTTCTGCACCTTCTATAATAAGGCTTTGGTCCTTATACAAACGTTACCTGCATTCTACAGTATCAAAGTCTGGTGTGGAACCTTTGAATGTGTATATATATTTACAGTCCAAATCTATTTCTGACTGCAATATCGGGACTTGTTTCCACCAAAAAGTCTGTTTTTACTATAAGAGTTCATTGTCTCAGCTAAGTTGGAGAATTTTTGCCAAATGGTTTCTTTTTTGTGCACATGCAACATTTTATCACAAATTAACATAACCCCCTGCAGGGTAGTTACAGTTGTAACTTTCATATTTGCCAATTTTGTGATTTAAACAGGAGAATACGCATCTCTCATATCATTATATTTTAATTTGTTTTAATAAATATTTGCATGTTTTGCACAACTGGGATTTCCATTTGATACTTTTTAGTTTCTACACTGGCTCATTTTTTTGTTCCTTTTGTCTTTTGTACAGGGCTGGCAATCCCTTGGCTGTGGTCTTGAGCTGATGTTGGACTTACTGCACTAGTTGCAATTATCACCTCTTTTTCTCTCAGTAGTTTACTCCTTTTTAGTCCATAATATTAGACATCTATGAAATCATCATACAGATTCCTATACATCATAATACAGATCTCTGACATCATAACACAGATCTACACCATAATATTAGAGATCTATGACATCATAATACAGATCTTTAAACATCATATCACAGATATCTGACACCATTATAGAGATCTGTGACATCATAATACAGATCTATCTACATCATAATACATATCTCTAACATCATATTGCAGATCTATAACATCACATTAGAGATCTATGGCATCATCATACAAATCTTTATATATCATAATAGAGATCCCAGACATCCTAATACAGATCTTTCTACATCATAATATAGATTTATGACATCATATTAGAGATCTAAGACATCATAATACAGATCTTTATAAATCATAATACAGACTGTGACATCATAATACAGATCTTTGAGATCATAATACAGATCTTTATACATCATAATACAGATCTCTGACATCATAATACAAATTAATAACATATTAGAGATCTATGAAATCATAATACAGATTTCTATACATCATAATACAGATCTTTCTATAGCATAATACAGATCATTATACACCATAATACAGATCTATAACATCATATTAGAGATCTATGACATCATAATACAGATCTTTATACATCATAATTCAGATCTATAACATTAAATTAGAGATCTTTGATATCATAATACAGTTCTTTCTACATCATAATATAGATCACTGACATTATAATAGAGATCTATAACACATATTAGAGATCTAAGACATCATAATACAGATCTTCCACATCTTACTACAGATCTATAACATCATATTAGAGATCTATGACATCATAATACAGATCTTTATAGATCATAATACAGATTTATAACATCCTATTAGAGATCTATAAAATCATAATATAGATCTTTCTACATCATAATACAGATCTCTGACATCATAATATGGATATATAACATCATATTCGAGATCTATGATTGCATAATACAGAACTTTCTACATAATAAAACAGATTTTTATACATCATAATACAGATCTATAACATCATATCAGAGATATATGCCATCATAATGCAGTTCTTTATACATCATAATACAGATCTCTGACATCATAATAAAGTTCTCTGACATCATAATACAGATTATTCTACATCATAATATAGATCTCTGACATTATATTACAGATCTATACAATCATATTAGAGATCTATGACATCATAATACAGATCTTTCTACATTATAATACAGATATCTGACATTATAATATAGATCTATAACACATATTAGAGTTCTATGACATCATATTACAGATCTATAATATCATATACTAGATCTATGACATCATAATACAGATCTTTATAGATCATAATACAGATTTAAATCATATTAGAGATCTATAACATCATAATACAAATCTTTCTACATCATAATACAGATCTCTGACATCATAATATGGATATATAACATCATATTAGAGATCTGTGACTGCATAATACAGAACTTTCTACATAATAATACAGATCTTTATACATCATAATACAGATTTATAACATCATATCAGAGATCTATGACATCATAATGCAGTTATTTATACATCATAATACAGATCTCTGACATCATAATAGAGATCTCTGACATCATAATACAGATCTATAACATCATATTAGAGATCTAAGACATCATAATACAGATCTTTCTACATAATAAAACAGATATTTATACATCATAATACAGATCTATAACATCATATGAGAGATCTATGCAATCATAATACAGATCTTTCTACATCATAATACAGATCTCTGACATCATATTAGAGATCTATGACATCAGAATACAGATCTTTATAAATAATAATACAGATATATGTCATCATATTAGAGATCTTTGACATCACAATACAGATCTATGACATCCTAATACAGATCTATAACATAATGTTAGAGCTCTATGACATTATAATACAGATCTATAACATCATAACAGAAATCTCTGACATCATAATACAGATCTTTCTACATCATAATATAGATCTCTGACATCATAAAACAGATCTATAACATCATATTAGTGATCTATGGAATCATAATACAGATCTTTCTACTTCATAATAGAGATCTCTGACATCATAATACAGATCTATAACATCATATTAGAGATCTATGACATCATAATACAGATCTTTCTACATAATAAACCAGATATTTATACATTATAATACAGATCTATAACATCATATGAGAGATCTATGACATCATAATACAGATCTTTCTACATCATAATACAGATCTATGTAATCATATTAGAGATCTTTGACATCACAATACAGATCTATGACATTATAATACAGATCTCTGAGATCATAATACAGATCTTTGACATCATAATACAGATCTATAACATTATATTAGAGATCTAGGACATCATAATACAGATCTTTGAGATCATAATACAGATCTTTATACATCATAATACAGATTTCTGACATCACAATACAGATCTATAACATCATATCTATAACATCATATTAGAGATCTAAATCATAATACAGTTTTCTGACATCATCATACAAATCTTTATACATCATAATACAGATCATTGACATCATAATAGAGATCTTTGACATCATAATAGATATCTCTGACATAATACAGATCTTTCTACATCATAATACAGATCTTTCTACATCATAATATAGATCTCTGACTTCATAATACAGATCTATAACATCATATTAGTGATCTATGGAATTATAATACAGATCTTTCTACATAATAATACAGATCTCTGACATCATAATACAGATATATAACATCATATTAGAGATTTATGACATCATAATACAGATCTCTGACATCATAATACAGATCTTTGACATCATAATACAGATCTATAACATTATATTAGACATCTATGACATCATAATACAGATCTTTATACATCATAATACAGATTTCTGAGATCACAATACAGATCTATAACATCATATTAGAGATCTTTGCCATCATAATACAAAAATGTATACATCATAATACAGATCTCTAACATCATAATACAAATCTTTCTACATCATAATACAGATCTATATACATTATAAAACAGATCAATCAGATCATATCAGAGATCTGTGACATCATAATACAGATCTTTCTACATCATAATACAGTTCTCTGACATCATAATACAGATCTATAACAAATTATTAGAGATCTATGACATCATAATACAGATCATTATACACCATAATACAGATCTATAACATCATATTAGAGATTTATGACACCATAATACAGATCTTTCTACATCATAATACAGATCTTACTACATCATAATACAGATTTATAACATCATATTAGAGATCTATGACATCATACTACAGATCTCTGATATCCTAATACAATTCAATCTACATCATAATACAGATTTACGACATCATATTAGAGATCTAAGAAATCATAATACAGATCTTTATACATCATAATAGAGAGCTCTGAAATCATATTACAGATCTTTGAGATCATAATACAGGTTTTTATACATCATAACACAGATCTTTAACATCATTTTAGAGATCTATGGCATCATAATACAGGTTTAAAACATCATATTAAAGGTCTATGACATCATTATACAGATCTATGACATCATAGTACAGATTTTTATACATCATATTATTACAGATTTCTGATACCAAAATACAGATCTATGACATCATAATTTCAATCTCTGACATCATAATACAAATCAATAACATCATATATGTGATCTATGGCATCATAATACAGATCATTCTACATCATAATACAGATCTCTGACATCATAATACAGATCTTTCTACATCATAGTACAGACCTATGACACCATAATACAGATCTTTCTACTTCATAATACAGATCTTACTACATCATAATACAGATTTATAACATCATATTAGAGATCTATGACATCATAATACAGATCTTTCTACATCATAATTCATTTATTTGACATCATAATACAAATCTATGACATCATAGTACAGATCTTTAAACGTCACAATACAGATCTCTGATATCATAATACAAATCTTTATACATCATAATACAGATTTACGACATCATATTAGAGATCTAAGAAATCATAATACAGATTTTTATACATCATAATAGAGAGCTCTGAAATCATAATACAGATCTTTGAGATCATAATACAGATTTTTATACATCATAACACAGATCTTTAACATCATATTAGAGATCTATGGCATCATAATACAGATCTTTGACATCATAATACAGATCTATACCTTCTTATTAGAGATCTATGACATCATAATACAGATCTATATACATCACAATACAAATCTCTGACATCATAATACAGATCTATGACATCATAATACAGATTTTTATACATCATATTACAGATTTCTGATATCATAATAAAGATCTATTACATCATAATTTCAATCTCTGACATCATAATACAAATCAATAACATCATATTTGTGATCTATGGCATCATAATACAGATCTTTCTACATCATAATACAGATCTCTGACATCATAATACAGATCTTTCTACATCATAGTACAGACCTATGACATCATAATACAGATCTTTCTACATCATATTAGAGATCTATGGCATCATAATACAGATCTTCTACATCATAATTTAGATCTCTGACATCAAAATACAGATCTATACCATCATATTAGAGATTTATGACATCATAAAACAGATCTATATACATCATAACACAGATCTCTGACATCATAATACAGATCTATGACATCATAATACAGATTTTTATACATGATAATACAGATCTCTGACATCATAATACAGATCTATAATATCATACTAGAGATCTATGACATCATAATACAGATTTACATACATCACAATACAGATTTCTGACTTCATGATACATATTTTTATACATCATAATACAGACCTCTGACATCATAATACAGATGTATAACATCATATTAGAGATTTATGACATCATAATACAGATCTATAACATCATATTACAGATCTATGGCATCATAATAAAGATATTTCTACATCATAATTTAAATCTCTGACATCATAATACAGATCTATATCATCATAATTTAGATCACTGAAATCATAAAACAGATCTTTCTACATCATAATGCAGATCTCTGGCATCATAATACAGATCTTTAACATCATATTAGAGATCTATGGCATCATCATACAAATCTTTATACATCATTATACAGATCTCTGACATCATAATACATATCTTTATGCATCATAATACAGATCTCTGACATCACAATACAGATCTCTGACATTATAATTCAGATCAATAACATCATATTAGCGATCTATGACATCATAATACAGATCTTTATACATCATAATACAGATTTATAACATCATATTAGAGATCTATGACATCATAATACAGAGATTTCTGCACGATAATACATATCTATGACATCATAATACAGATCTATCTACATCATAATACAGTTCTCTGACATCATAATACAGATCTTTATACATCACAATACAGATCTATAACATCATATTAGAGATCTATGACATCATAATACAGATCTTTCTACATCATAATACAGATCTTTCTATATCATAACACAGATCTATAACATCATATTAGAGATTTATTACATCATAATATAGATCTTTATACATCATCTTTTTAAGTATATAAATAGTAAAAGGATCAAAAGAGACAATACAGGACCCCTAAAAAGTGAGATGGGTGGATTGATAAATGATGAAAAGGAAAAAACAGAGGTATTAAACACTTTCTTTTCTTCAGTGTATACTAGAGAGGAAGAAATGGTAGGAATAATACATGAAAATGGAAATGCAACTGTACCATCACATAATATTTGTTTTACAGAAGAAGAAGTCCAAAGGCGGTTGAAGAAAATTAAGATAAATAAAGCTCCTGGCCCTGATGGTATACATCCAAGGGTTCTAATGGAGCTACATTCAGAAATTGCTAGACCATTGTTTTTAATTTTCATAGACTCAATCTCAACAGGCTGTGTACCAAGGGATTGGCGCATAGCAGATGTAGTGCCATTGTTTAAAAAGGGAATAAGATCACAACCGGGTAATTATAGACC
>WWET01004266.1:15758-29794 GCA_011038615.1 Limnodynastes dumerilii
TTATACATCATAATACAGATTTATAACATCATATTAGAGATATATGACATCATAATACAGATAATTATACACCATAATATAGATCTATAACATCATATTAAAGATCTGACATCATAATACAGATCTATCCACATCATATTACAGATGTATGACATCATAATGCATATCTTTCTGCATCATAACACAGACCTTTATACATCATAATACGGACTATAACATCATATTAGAGATTTATGGCATCATAAGACAGATCTGTCTACATCATAATACAGATCTCTGACATTATAATATAGATCTAGAAGACATATAAGAGATCTATGACATCATAATACAGATCTTTCTACATAATAATACAGATCTCTGAAATTATAATACGGATATATATCATCATATTAGAGATCTATGAGCTCATAATACAGATCTTTATAAATCATAAATGGAGATATATAATATCAAATTAGATATCTATGACATCATAATACAAATCATTCTACATCATAATACAGATATATGACATTATAATACAAATTTATAACATCATAATAGAGATCTATGACATCATAATGCAGATCCTTCTACATCATAATACAGATTATAATACATCATTAAACAGATTTATAGCAAAATATTAGAAATATATGACATCATAATACAGATCTTTATACATCATAATATAGATTTCTAATATCATATTAAAGTTCTATGACATTATAATACAGATCTTTCTACATCATAATGCAGATCTCTGACATCATAATACAGATCAATCTACATCATAATACAGATCTTAATGCATCATAATACATATTTATAACATCATATTAGAGATCTATGACATCATTATACAGATCTATAACATCATATTAGAGATCTTTGGCATCAAAAAACAGATCTTTCTACATCATAATACAGTTTTCTGACATCATAATACGCCATAATACAGATTTATAACATCATATTAGAGATCTATGACATCATAATGCAGATTTTTAAACATCATAATAAAGATCTCTGACATCATAACAGAGATCTGTGACTTTATAATACAGATCATTCTACATCATAATACAGTTCTATAACATCATATTAGAGATCTATGACATCATAATATAGATCTCTGACATCATAATACAGATCTCTCTACATCATAATACAGATCTCTAACATCATAATACAGATCTATAACAAATTATTAGAAATCTATGACATCATAATACAGATCTTTATACATCATAATACAGATTTATATTATTATATTACAGATCTATGATATCATAATATAGATCTTTCTAAATCATAATACAGATTTCTGACATCATAATACAGATCACTCTACATCATAATACAGATCGTAACACATCATAGTACAGATTTATAACATCATATTAGAGATCTATGACATCATAATACAGATCTATAACATCATATTAGAGATCTTTGGCATTATAATACAGATCTTTATATGTCATAATACAGATTTATAACATCATATTAGCGATCTATGATATCATAATACATATCTTTATACATCATAATAGAGATCTATGGCATCATACTACAGATCTTTCTACACCACAATACAGATCTCTGACATCATAATACAGATCTTTCTACCTCATAATACAAACCTCTGATATCATAACACAGATCTATAACATCATATTAGAGATCTATGACATCATAATACAGATATTTGAGATCATAATACAGATCTTTGAGATCATAATACAGATCTTTATACATCATAATACAGACCTCTGATATCATAATACAGATCTATAACATCATATTAGAGATCTATGACATCATAATACAGATCTTTCTACATCATAATCCAGATCTCTGACATCATAATACAGATCTACAACATCATATTAGAGATCTATGTCATCATAATACAGATCTTTCTACATCATAATTTAGATCTCTGACATCATAATACAGATCTATACCATCATTTTAGAGATCTATGACATCATAATACAGATCTTTCTACATCATAATTTAGATCTCTGACAACATAATACAAATCGATAACATCATATTAGCGATCTATGACATCATAATACAGATATTTATACATCATAATTCAGATTTATAACATCATATTAGAGATCGATGACATCATAATACAGAGCTTTCTACACCATAATACATATCTATGACATCATAATTCAGATTGATAACATCATATTAGCCATCTATGACATCATAGTACAGATCATTATACATCATGATAGAGATCACTGACATCATAATACAGATCTCTGACATCATGATACAATTCTCTGACATCATAATACAGATCTCTGACATCATAATACAGATCTTTGACATCATAATACAGATCTTTATACATCATAATCCAGATTTCTGACATCATAATAAAGATATTTGACATCATAATACAGATATTTATATTTCATAATACAGATCTCTGACATCATAATACAGATCTCTGACCTCATAATACAGATCTCTGATATCATAATACAGATCTCTGACATCATAATACATTTCCTAAATTATTATTTCCAGATCTCTGATATCATAATACAAATTTATGACATCATAGTACAGATCTCAGACATCATAATACAGATTCTAAATCATTATTTACAGATCTCTGACATCATAATACAGATATTTATACAACATTATACAGATTTTTATACATCGTAATACATATCTTTGACATCATAATACATATCTTTGACATCATAACAAAGATTTTTATACATCATAATGCAGATCTCTGACATCATAATACAGATCCCAAATCATTATTTACAGATCTCTGGCATCATATTACAGATCTCTAATATCATAATACAGATTTGTATACATCATAATACAGATCATTATGCATCATAATACAGGTCTCTGACATCATCATACAGATCCTAATTCAATATTTACAAATCTCTGACGTTATAATACAGATTCTAAATCATTACTTACAGATCTCTGACATCATAATACAAATCTCTGACATCATAATACAGATCTCAGACATCATAATACAGATCCTAAATCATTACTTACAGATCTCTGACATTATAATACAGATCTCTGACATCAAAATACAGATCCAAAATTATTATTTACAGATTAATGACATCATAATACAAATCCTGAGTAATTTATTACAAAACTCTGACATCATAATACAGATTTCTGACATCATAATACAGATCTTTCTACATTATATTACAGAACTTTCTACATCAGAATACAGATATCTGACATCACAATACAGATCTCTGACATCATAATATAGACCTATAACATCATAATACATATCTATGACATCATAAATGTTACGGTACTGTATGGATCTGGTGTTTGAGGAAGCAGACAGGAACTGTTGAGTAGACCAGGAGCAGGAGTACTGTTGGATTTTCCAGGATATAGTGAGGAGGTCCGACGTGAAGCTTGAGAGCGTGGCGAGTGAGACCAACAGAGACGCGGAGTCTAGTGGGATCGTGTTCTTCACTAGAGCCCCTAATGGTGGGGATAGTCTGGCGCTGCCGATTTACCCTCAGGTCGCGATCTCTGTGGCAACACTCGGGAGAAGAAACTAGTATAATAGCTGGGAGAGAAAAGGGAACAGACAGGCCAGTAGATACTGACCTGTAACAGACAGCGAGTAACAAGTAACAATGACGGCAGACCAGAAGGGAAAACGGGACTAGACAAAACGAACAGGACTAACTAGGTCTAGCACACACTCAGTCAGACAGCGGAAACCCCCTAAGGGGTTAACAAAGACTTTCACTCAGGAGAGGTCAAGGTAAGTACAATGAGGTAAATACAACAAGGTGAGAGAGAGGGAATTGGAACACAGAGGAATATAGAAGGAGATATAAAGTAAGGATAATATGGGACACTCAAGAATCAGAATAAATGCACTGAGTCAAGAGAGAGAGAGAGAGAGAGAAAAAGCAGCAGGCACAGAAGCTGACAAGCAGAAACTATAACCAGCACCTGCTGTAGGTGCTGGGGGCTATTTAAATGCACACTGGCCAATGAAAACAGTGCAGAGTGCGCGCCAACGGAAGGGAATAGGGTTACCGCGGCAACCAGGACGCTTGCAGAAGGGAGCCGACGGGTCTAGCAAAAGAGCGTCTGCGTTGCCCTGGCAACGTCAGACGCACGGCGCCGGAAGACAGGGGAAGGCCGGAGATCGTGCGCCCAGGGAGCAGAACGAAGCCCAGGACCGGGGAGGAGCCTGACTGCGAGGGAGAAAACGCTGTAAAAGTAAGAGGAGAGAGAAGGGACTGGAGACCAGCGGTCGGCACATGGCGTAGCCGGTGCCTTCTGACAATAAAACAGATCGTTATACACCATAATAGAGATCTCTGACATCATAATACAGATCCTAAATCATTATTTACAGATCTCTGACACCATAATACAGATCTCTGGCATTATAATGCAGATATTTATACATCATAATACAGGTTTATACATCACAATACAGATCTCTGACATCATAATACATATCATTGACATCATAACACAGATCTTTATACATCATAATACAGATCTTTACACATCATAAAACAGATCTATATACATCATAATACAGATCTCTGACATCATAATACAGATATTTATACATCATAATACAGATATTTATACATCATTATACAGATATCTGACATCACAATACAGATCTTTGACATCATAATACAAATCTTTTTTCATCATAATACAGATCTCTGACATCATAATACAGATCTTTATACATCATAATAAAGATCTCTGACATCATAATAAACATCCAAAATCATTATTTACAGATCTCTGACATCATAACACAGATCTCTGATATCATAATTTAGATCATTACACATCATAATACAGAGCATTATACATCATAATACAGATCTCTGACATCATAATACAGATCTCTGATATCATAATAAAAATCCTATATCATTATTTCCAGATCTCTGACATCATAATAAACATCTTTAGACATCAAAATACAGATCTCTGACATTGTAACACAGATTCTAAATCATTTATTACAGATCTCTGACATCATAATACAGATCTCTGATATCATAATACAGGTTTTTATACATCATAATACAGATCTTTATACATCATAATACAGATCTCTGACATCATAATACAGATCCTAAATCATTATTTACAGATTTCTGACATCATAATACAAATCCTAAATTATTTTTTGCAGATCTCTGACATCATAATACAGATCTCTGACATCATAATACAGATCTTTATACATTATATTACAGATCTTTATACATCAGAATACAGATATCTGACATCATAATACAGATCTCTGACATCATAATAAAGGTTATAAATCATTATTTACAGATCTCTGACATCATAATCCAGATCTCCAACATCATAATACAGAACTCTGATATCATAATAAAAATCCTATATCATTATTTCCAGATCTCTGACATCATAATAAAGATCTTTAGACATCAAAATACAGATCTCTGACATCGTAATGCAGATCTCTAATATCATAATACAGGTTTTTATACATCATAATACAGATTTTTATACATCATAATACAGATCTCTGACTAAATTATTATTTACAGATCTCTGACATCATAATACAAATCTTTAACCTCATAATACAGATCTCTAACATCATAATACAGATCCTAAATCATTATTTACAGATCTCTGACATTGTAATACAGTTCTCTGATATCATAATACAGATCTCTACCATTAAAATATAGATTATAAATCATTATTCACAAATTTCTAACATCATAACACACATCCTAAGTTATTTTTTTACAGATCTCTGACATCATAATACAGATCTCTGACATCATAATACAGATCTTTGACATCATAATACAAATCTTTATTCATCAAAATACAGATCTCTGACATCATAATACAGATCTCTGACATCATAATACGGATCTTTATACATCATAATACAGATCTCTGACATCATAATAAACATCCTAAATCATTATTTACAGATTTCTGACATCATAACACAGATCTCTGATATCATAATACAAATCTTTATGCATCGTAATACAGAGCATTATAAATCATAATACAGATCTCTGACATCAAAATAGAGATCTCTGACATCATAATACAGATCTCTGACATCATAATACATTTTATTATAGATCATAATACAGATCTCTGACATCATAATCCAGATCCTAAATCATTATTTACAGATCTCTGACATCAAGATACAGATCTTTGACATCATAATACAAATCTTTATACATCAAAATACAGATCTCTGACATCATAATACAGATCTCTGACATCATAATTCAGATCTCTCTATATATTAAAACAGATCTCTGACTTCATAATACAGATCTTCATACATCATAATACAGATCTCTGACATCATAATACAGATCTCTGACATCATAATTCAGATCTCTCTATATATTAAAACAGATCTCTGACTTCATAATACAGATCTTCATACATCATAATACAGATCTCTGACATCATAATACAGATCTCTGACATCATAATTCAGATCTCTCTATATATTAAAACAGATCTCTGACTTCATAATACAGATCTTCATACATCATAATACAGATCTCTGACATCATAATTCAGATCTCTCTATATATTAAAACAGATCTCTGACTTCATAATACAGATCTTCATACATCATAATACAGATCTCTGACATCATAATTCAGATCTCTCTATATATTAAAACAGATCTCTGACTTCATAATACAGATCTTCATACATCATAATACAGATCTCTGACATCATAATTCAGATCTCTCTATATATTAAAACAGATCTCTGACTTCATAATACAGATCTTCATACATCATAATACAGATCTCTGACATCATAATTCAGATCTCTCTATATATTAAAACAGATCTCTGACTTCATAATACAGATCTTCATACATCATAATACAGATCTCTGACATCATAATTCAGATCTCTCTATATATTAAAACAGATCTCTGACTTCATAATACAGATCTTCATACATCATAATACAGATCTCTGACATCATAATTCAGATCTCTCTATATATTAAAACAGATCTCTGACTTCATAATACAGATCTTCATACATCATAATACAGATCTCTGACATCATAATTCAGATCTCTCTATATATTAAAACAGATCTCTGACTTCATAATACAGATCTTCATACATCATAATACAGATCTCTGACATCATAATTCAGATCTCTCTATATATTAAAACAGATCTCTGACTTCATAATACAGATCTTCATACATCATAATACAGATCTCTGACATCATAATTCAGATCTCTCTATATATTAAAACAGATCTCTGACTTCATAATACAGATCTTCATACATCATAATACAGATCTCTGACATCATAATTCAGATCTCTCTATATATTAAAACAGATCTCTGACTTCATAATACAGATCTTCATACATCATAATACAGATCTCTGACATCATAATTCAGATCTCTCTATATATTAAAACAGATCTCTGACTTCATAATACAGATCTTCATACATCATAATACAGATCTCTGACATCATAATTCAGATCTCTCTATATATTAAAACAGATCTCTGACTTCATAATACAGATCTTCATACATCATAATACAGATCTCTGACATCATAATTCAGATCTCTCTATATATTAAAACAGATCTCTGACTTCATAATACAGATCTTCATACATCATAATACAGATCTCTGACATCATAATTCAGATCTCTCTATATATTAAAACAGATCTCTGACTTCATAATACAGATCTTCATACATCATAATACAGATCTCTGACATCATAATTCAGATCTCTCTATATATTAAAACAGATCTCTGACTTCATAATACAGATCTTCATACATCATAATACAGATCTCTGACATCATAATTCAGATCTCTCTATATATTAAAACAGATCTCTGACTTCATAATACAGATCTTCATACATCATAATACAGATCTCTGACATCATAATTCAGATCTCTCTATATATTAAAACAGATCTCTGACTTCATAATACAGATCTTCATACATCATAATACAGATCTCTGACATCATAATTCAGATCTCTCTATATATTAAAACAGATCTCTGACTTCATAATACAGATCTTCATACATCATAATACAGATCTCTGACATCATAATTCAGATCTCTCTATATATTAAAACAGATCTCTGACTTCATAATACAGATCTTCATACATCATAATACAGATCTCTGACATCATAATTCAGATCTCTCTATATATTAAAACAGATCTCTGACTTCATAATACAGATCTTCATACATCATAATACAGATCTCTGACATCATAATTCAGATCTCTCTATATATTAAAACAGATCTCTGACTTCATAATACAGATCTTCATACATCATAATACAGATCTCTGACATCATAATTCAGATCTCTCTATATATTAAAACAGATCTCTGACTTAGTTTAAGTTGACGAGAGGACATCCAGGATGAGATGGCGGAAAGACATTCAGTGACCCGAGTCAGCACGGTTGGGGATAGTTCAGGGGTGGATAGATAGATTTGTGTATCATCTGCATAGAGATGATATTGGAAACCAAATGACTTTGACATCATAATACAGGTCTCTGACATTATAATTCAGGTCTATATACATCATAATACAGATCTTTATACATCATAATACAGATCTCTGACATCATAATAAACATCCTAAATCATTATTTACAGATCTCTGACATCATAATATAGTTCTGTGACATCATAAAACAGATCTTTATACATCATAATACAAGTCTTTATACATCATAAAACAGATCTCTGACATCGTAATACAGATGTCTGACATAATAATACAGATCTCTGACATCATGATACAGATCTTTGACATCATATTCAAGATATTTGACATCAAAATACTGATATATATACATCATAATACAGATCTCTGACATCATAATACAGATGTCTGACATAATAATACAGATCTTTATACATCATAATACAGATCTATGACATCATAATATAGATCGCTGACATTATAAAACAGATCCTAAATCATTATTTATAGATCTCTGACATCATAATACAAATCTCTGACAACATAATACAGATCTTTGACATCATATTCTAGATATTTGACATCAAAATACTGATATTTATAAATCATAATACAGATCTCTGACATCATAATACAGATCTCTGACATCATAATACAGATCTCTGACCTCATAATACAGATCTCTGACCTCATAATACAGATCTCTGACCTCATAATACAGATCTCTGACATCATAATAAAGCTATTTATACATCATTATACAGATATGTGACATCACAATACAGATCTTTGACATCATAATCCAAATCTTAATACATCAAAATACAGATCTCTGACATCATAATACAGATCTCTGATATTATAATTCAGGTCTATATACATCATAATACAGATCTCTGACATCATAATATAGATCTTTGACATCATAATACAGATCTCTGACATTATAATTCAGGTCTATATACATCATAATAGAGATCTTTATACATCATAATACAGATCTCTGACATCATAATAAACATCCTAAATCATTATTTACAGATCTCTGACATCATAATATAGTTCTGTGACATCATAATACAGATCTTTATACATCATAATATAGATCCTTATACATCATAATACAGAACTCTGACATCATAATACAGATCTCTGATATCATAATAAAGATCTTTAGACATCAAAATATAGATCTATGACAACATAATACAGATTCTAAATCATTAATTACAGATCTCTGACATCATAATACAGATATTTATACATCATTATACATATCTTTGACATCATAATGCAGACCTATGACATCATAATACAGATCTTTCTATATTATAATACAGGTCTCTGACATCATGATACAAATCTCTGAAATCATAATACAGATCTTACATCATTATTTAAAGATCTCTGACATCATAACACAGATCTCTGACATCATAATACAAATCTTTATACATCATATTACAGATCTTTATATATCATAATACAGATCTTTATACATCATTATACAGATCTCTGACATCATAATACAGATCTTAAATCATTAATTACAGATCTCTGACATCATAATACAGATCTTTATACATCATAATATTGATCTCTGACATCATAATACAGATCTCTGATATCATAATACAAATACTAAATCATTATTTCCAGATCTCTGGCATCATAATACATATCTCTGACATCATAATACAGATCTTTTTACAACATTATACAGTTTTTTATACATCATAAAACAGATCTCTGCCCCCTTCCAAAATGGTTTTAATTAGGTATTGCAGGCCCCTCCCCAGTTTTAATTAGGTATTGCAGGCCCCCCTCTCCAAACAGTTTTAATTATGTATTACACACTCCCCTCCTCAGTTTTAATTAGGCATTGCAGGAACTCCTTCCCAGTTTTAATTAGGCATTGCAGGCCCCCCTCCCAGTTTTAATCAGGTATTGCAGGCCTCCATCCCAAGTTTTAATTAGGCATTGCAGGCCCTCCTCCCCAGTTTTAATTAGGCATTGCATGCCACCCTCTCCAGTTTTAATTAGGCATTGCATGCCACCCTCTCCAGTTTTAATTAGGCATTGCAGGACCCCCTCCCCAGTTTTAATCATGTATTGCAGGCCCCCCTCCCAAGTTTTATTTAGGTATTGCAGGCCCCCCTCCCCAAACAGTTTTAATTAGATATTGCATGCCCACTTCCCTAGTTTTACTTAGGTATTGCAGGCACCCCTCCCCAAAGAGTTTTAATTAGGTATTGCATGCCCCCACCAGTGATTACTGCCGAGCCTGAGCCAAATAACTTACCTTATCCACAGCCCAACTGTGACGCCACTGCCAGGGGCTATCCCAGGCCCCCTCTCTGTTCGGGCGCGAAACATTAGGCCCGGCTGTCCCCCACTGATGGCGGCCCTGAGTGTAAACAATCCAAAGGTATAAAACAGTGCCACTCTTTCATTAAATTGATAAAGAACCAAAAGTCAAGATTGTTTATTTTAAGGAAAACACCAGGTCCTAGTGTAGTTTTGTAAATATTCCACTAAATTATTTGTAGTATAAATAGGATTAAAATCACAATGCCATATAATACAACTAATAAAAATAGTTTCAATATTCCCATTTTCATACCAAATGGAAAGACGCACATTCATTAAACAAAAATAATTGGTAATCAATAAAGAGCTGAAAATATAATATATATACACAATATACATCTGTAAATGTCTATATACACAGACATACATCTGTAAATGGGGTTTGGTTTGAAATGGAGGCATTTAAAACCTTAGACATGAACAGTATATTATTCCTCAATTAAAAAATATGATTGATTCTCTAATCACAAATGATTCAAACAGTTTTTAAATATGAAACAGGAAATTATGCAGGAAGGTAGTATATATCCCGAATGTTGTTAAAAGCCACTTTATGTATAAATCAAAAAGGATTAAAGTAAAGGATCATTAGAATAAATTAAGGAGTTCAGTTCTACTACTAAAGGTATGTTAAATACATGTGCAATATTCTTCCAATGCAAACCTAATTAATTAACTGTATATAAATTATTTATAAGATATATAGAAGTGATTCGTAAACATAAGGTAAGACATCATAAATGGGTGTGGGACCCAGGAAAGAATGGCCCTATTTCGATAGGGCCATTTTCTCCCAGCCAGTTTTGAACTGGCTGGGATTTTGATTGCATATCGATCCACGGAGCACCAAACACGGTGCTACAAAAGGTAAGCCTAAAAACTACACCAACCCTTCCCCTAATTCTAAACATAACCCTTCCCTTCTATTACCCTAACCTTCCCTTCCCCGCAGCCTGACCCTAACCCTCACTTCCCCGCAGCCTGACCCTAACCCACCATCTCCCGCAGCCTGACCTTAATTCTCCCTTCCCTGCAGACTGACCCTAACCCTCCATCTCCCGCAGCCTGACCCTAACCCTCCCTCTCCCACAGCCTGACCCTAACCCTCCCTCCCCTGCAGCCTGACCCTAACCCTTCCTTCCCCTCAGCCTGACCCTTACTCTGGAGAAGTTACTCACCTTTCCCGTGGTGCGGGTCCTGCGGTAGCAGCGGTGGCATACTCACCCATTCTGAAAACATTTTTATAAAATGGAGGGGTATTCAAAATAGGAACATCTGAAAAGGAACTTTCGGGTGCCCCTATTTCAGAAATCCCTCATTCTATGCAGGGAATGCAACCGCTCATATGTCTCAAGGTGGTACATATGGTACATTATATAAATAGATTAATTTGGTGTATACAACCTAACCATCAATATATAATGGACTATTTTAAAACTTGAATTATTTAAAGTGGGAGGGATAGGCTTGTGCGTCAGGAAACCAGCAAGTTGGGGCCAGCAGTGGCAGCCTCCGGAGTAACTGGGAAGTTGTGGGAACCAGACATCAGGGCTGGACATAACACAAATAAACAATACAGGAGACAAGAGTGGAACAGATCAAAACAGAGACCAACACTGAGTAACACTAGTACCAAACAGGGAAACTGATCCAAGATAGAGGAGCAGACTGGAACTGGACACAAGACACAACTGACAACTAGAACTCAGACTAGGATCTTGTCCAGAACACTGACGACAGATTCCTGGAGAACAGAGCTTGTGCAGTGGGGTGAGTACACAGGAGGATAGTACAGATACCAGGTAACACGGAATGTATACACATAAACAGATAAAGGCAGAGATAACAAGATCCAGGGTCCAGGGACTTACACACAGGTAACCAGGGAGCCAAGAGATAAGCGGGAAAACCAGGAAGCACAAAGAAACTAGACAGAAACAAAGGACACAAACAAACCAGAACCCTGCATCTTGCAGGAAAAACAGCATAACAGTGAGACAAACAAGGAGTACTACTTGCAAGGCAAAAGAGCCGCAGGACACCAACAGCATGTTTTAACAGTCATTAACCCCAGTCATTAGCAGCCTGTGGACAGGCTGTGTTATTTGGATTTTATGTGGAAAATACCTACATTTTGTGACTGTGTATGTGCACACAAAAGACTTCCACCATGAATATGAATGCCCAGGATCCAGACTTCCGTGATGGAAGTTTTTCTGATAGTGGGACAAGGAAGAAAGCATACAGCGCATATGGTAGCTGGAGGAGGAGGAGTAGTATTTAAATAGTACAGTAAGGCCATGTTTCAGCCCTTACACACTAACCAGTTTTCCAACACTCTCCACTCTAGCTTGATCACAGTACATGCACATTGCTACTTAGATAGAAAAGACCAATAGCGTAACAGAAGGGGCCACAGAACAAAGATCAAAGAGCTGCATGCAGCTCGATCCCTATGGGTTGCCTGCCCTTGCTTTATGTCATAAAGAAAAGGTTAATGCTCATAACTAAGGATATGCAAAATGGGCCCTAGTATTCATATTTGTCATTCTAAAACGTATACATTTGTATTTAAAGCGATATATTACATACAGTTTTTTGGTAGCTTTTTGACAGTTTAACAATGTAAGCAGTATCTTGAATTAAACATTTTTATTTTCTATGAATTCCTCTATTAAATTAGTCTTTTAAATTAAACATATATGATTTTCTTCAGTGGTCTAATAAGGAGATTTTTTTTTGTTTTTTTTTAGCTGCCGTTGAGTATAGGGTCAAAATATATATGTTTATGTTTGAAAGCATATTATTTAAGTGCCTTGCTTTAGTATATAACAATTTAAACACTAATCCAAAGTCTTTCGCTGCTTTAGAGCTGCATAAAAAGTTGATATTTGCGTTAAATGTTTGTGGAACATTGTTTAGTGTTTAATAACTTTCTCTGTGCCTGACTACTTTTGGGGTAAAATATTATGGGTGGGGGTCCCCGGAAAGAAATGTGCTATTGCAAAAGGGCTGTTGTCTCCCAGCCAGTTCTGAACTGGCCAGGAAATCAATTGCTTTTGCCTCAAAGAGCACTGAACATAAAAACTAACCCCTACTCTTTCCTTTCC
>WWET01004266.1:29812-43692 GCA_011038615.1 Limnodynastes dumerilii
TTTCCCTACCCTAACCCTCCCCTTCCATTACCCCAACCCTAAACCTCCCTTTCCCACAGCCTCACCCTATTTTCTATGAATTCCTCTATTAAATTAGTCTTTTAAATTAAACATATATGATTTTCTTCAGTGGTCTAACAATGAGATTTTTTTTTGTTTTTTTTAAGCAAAGGTCCAGTGGGCGGAGCTTCCAAAAATGAATAAGTGAGTATTCCGATCAGCATACTCACTCATTTTGATTTAAAAAATGGATGAAAATGGATGCCTATTCAATATAAAGACAGCCGAAAAAGAACATTTGGCTGTCTCTATATATAAAAGGCAACCGAAATGTGAAAGTATTGTGAAGTGCAGTATATTTGGTCAAGTATTCAGCTGTAAAATAATAATAGGATTGCACAATATTTATTTGCCAGACTTAAAAATTTTAATTAATGATGGTATCGTCAGTGACTGGATATTCCTCTGTTGTTTTACATTTTTAAACATTTTCTTTTCTGTATACACTTAGAATCCCAAAATAAGGAGTGCTTAATGACCAAATGGATACATTTTGTACATTTTGTAGTTAGTATAGCACAATTTACATTTTATACAAATAGCCACCCCAAATAAAATGTATTGTCCAATATCTCTGACTTAAACCGGTCACAATAGACATACCACCACAAAAATGATTTTTTACCAGGAGCAGAATCTAATTTCAAGAACCAAATAATATGTTCCACATGATTTGCTGCTTCATACTTCTATGTCCATTTATATTTTCTCCTATTGTTCCTCATTTGCTTATTTGTATTGGAAAATGTAATAATGATTTATTATTTCAATGTAATTTGATGTTATTCCCTTTTATCTATTTTGACAGTACATTTTGAATGCATTGCTCTGTATCCCATCTGCTACACGATCAAAACAGAATGCCTGAATGTTAGCAAATATCCCAAGGGATTTTAAAAAAATACTGAAATGGTTGCCAATTTGCCTGTATGCCAAAATGTCACATGATTGCACTGAATATGCATCTTAATCTAGTCCTATGTAATTCTTTTGACCCTTATTGTTTAGTAAAATCTAAAATTAAAATAGGTTCATATATAGATGGAATCAATTATAAAGTTTATAAACCTATTCTGGATGAGTCATATTGCACTGTATGAGGTGTCTTATTAGTTAAGTATATTTCAGTATATATGATCTCATATATTATGTGTCAAGTAATTAAAGTAATCCTTGACAAATATTGATATGCTTGTCATATTTTATTGGGATTTGTTTTTTGTTTTATATTTGTTTTTAATCAAATTCTGCATCTAGATGAAAAAAATAAAACACAAGCATAACAAGCTTATTAAATAGTCAACAATGAAGAAAGACTGTACAAAATTTACTACAGTGTCAAGAAAATATAGATTTAATGATGGATAGATTTAATAATATTATAGGTTTGATTACAATAGTTGTTAAAGTTATATATACAGTACTAACTATGAAAAGTTTTTTGGCATATTGAATTAACTTTATCTCGTCAACATATCAATCAACGTTAGGACTATCAATCACTCATGATCTCAGTAAATATTCTTCAACCATTATGCAGTAGAAATGGGTATATATATTACCAATGGAGGGCATTAAAGATATACTATTAATTATACTATAAAGATAAGAAGTTATAAAGAAGATCTTTTCATAGTAAATTGCATTGCACTTTAAATATAATACTGTAATTAATTTCCAATAACGCACTTTAAACTTGGGTTTTAAACTTGAAGGATCCACAGTTTCTACAATGCCTAAGCTCCATAAGTGAAGACCTCATCCTTGGACACTGGACTTATACACTAATTAGGGCACGGGAACTGCATTTCCCCCAAAGTTTTGGTTTTATTGCTATTGAATTTGTATCTTATTTGAACTGCAGTTTGTTATGTAAAAAAGTATTTTACTATTAAAAATTTGAATAGTCTATATTATTTCTTGCCCTACATTCAATTAAAAAAGTTCAAGAATCTGTTTGGGGACCTGTGCACTTCTACACTTTTTATAAGGGGTCCTTGTGGATTGATGGAGACACTGCAAGTAATGTTTTATTGAGGACACATATTGGAGATTATTTTTCACTTCCTTCAAGTTTTTACACCAATCTGTGAGTGTGGATCACATAGACTTTTTTTTACATATGTATTTAATTATTATAATTTATTTATTTATTTATTTGTGTTTATAGTGAACATAGCACTCAACACAAAAATGTAGTATTGCATTGAGTCAGTTTTCGAGTGGAGTGGCACCTAAAGAGCAGCTACTTAGAGTAGGGTGCACCAAAATTTCACAAATTTTCCTTTGTTATCATTTACATCAATATCATTACAACTTGGACAGGTGCATACTGATAACCCTAAACCTGCCATATTTTTCCTATATGTATAGAGAGTAAATACACACCCATATGGGCATTATTACAATATCAAAACATTCCATTTTGTTCCCTTGGCCTCAAAATGCCATATGGTTTGTAGGCATGTGTAGTATGAAATACTGCAAAATAAAGCAAAGCAAAATCATGCCCAATATTAGCACAAGATAGACATTGTAGCAGTTCACTACAGTACCTTCAGTTTTTCTGAAAGTACTGTAGTAATTTAAATCTTTTCTGGCTGAACTTTCCAATGATTCTAAACTCCCTATCGCAGATTTATGATACCCCTTCCTACTTTACTGCATTTACCTGTAATTAAGACTCAACACCACACCATATTTAAGTACAAAATTCAATTTTATTGTCCAATCTCTAAAGCGAAGGAAAGGCAGTGTGAAGTCAAGGAGAACTAAATGCTGATCCAATAACCATAACCTCAGGGCCAGCAGTCCATGGGTGAATGTGGTGCAGACTGGTGCCAGGCTGAAGAGGAACTCACCCCCCCCCCCTTTTCCCCACACTGCTGGCGATCAGCCGCAGTGGTAGTTACAAAGAGCAGCTGATAGAAGTTTGCAGCAGGGACCAGATTCCTGTATTCAAAAGATGCTATCGTGCCAGTGTCCCACAGCAGGAGAGCGCATAAAGGAAGGAAGGAAGGAAGGAAGGAAGGAAGGAAGGAGTGAAGTCATCAAAGGTTTGTAAAGTATAGGACTTAAGAGGGGAGTTTGGGAGATTGAAAACATGTGATGGGGAATACTGGGAAGACTGGAGAGACATAAATGGGGAATACTGAGGAGGCTGGAGACAGAAAGGGTGTTACACTCCGTAGTATTTGCACTGGCAGGATCTAGCAGGCTTAGGTTCTATGTGCTCCCTTTTCCCCAGCTGTCAGGTAATCACCTCTGGAGGTGTGTCAGGGTTGCCTTGTGACAGGTGTCGGTTATAGCGTCTGGTTCCTGATCGTGCTAGCTGTCTGTCTGAGTGCTTTATTTGCTTTTTGCATTATCTTGATACCCTGCTTTCCTGGTGTGTACCCCCTTGCTTCCCTCGTACCCTCTGTCTTATTGTTGACCCCCTGTGTGGTGAGGTGCGCGGCGAGAGTAGTTTGCTACTCCCGCTGGCGGCCTCAGCCCTGGACAGGCTCCGGTCTGTTTACTTGTATGCGAGTGAATTCCATCTCCTTGCTCCATCTTGTTAGGCGTGTTTGTGAGATCTGCCACGTGTTGTGAGCGTTACCTGTGGTTACCATCTTGCAGTGTGTTTGGTTTTTATTACCTGCGGTTACCATCTAGCGGTGTAGTAAGATTCTGTATTTACCTGCTTTGGTCATCTAGCAGTGTCGGAGTTCCGTTCTTAGGTCTCCTGTATTCCTCGCAGCTGTATCATCTTGCTCGAGTGTGTTAGCCGCCAGTGTGTTTACTGTGTGAGCATTCCGCTGAGTGTGTGTCATCTCCAGTGTGTATAGAGCATAGCTCCACTGTTTTCCCCCTACAGTGTAGCGCAGACCTTTCCACCTGTCTGCTTATAGTTCCCCTGTTACATCTGGGACTTGTGGTACATCTAGTATTGCCTGTGGGCAGCTTCCTTATAGTATACTAATAGTTAAAAGTACAGTCTGCTTATCCTCCAGTGCAACATCTCTCCTAATACCCTGCCTATGGTTTCCTATTAGTATACTTATTATTTTAGGGAAGTTATATTCTTGTCTGCATTACTGTGTATGAGGGTTCCGGTATTTGCATTAAAGAAACCTTTTTACTGTTCTTTAGAGTATCTGTATTATTCATACCTGGTTATTGTATGCAAGGGTTCTTGTGTGTATCTGGGTTCCTGAATAAGCACTACCACGCTGCAGTACCCCTTTGGGAACTATTGCTGGGGGCACGACCTGTCAGACCAGCAGCCCAGACTATCCTCACCTTCAGAGGCTCTAGTGAATACCTGGTGCTGACATAGACTCCGGGCCTCCGGTGAGAAAACCCTTAGGCCGACTGTAACAATGGGGAATACTGGGGAGGCTAAAGATATGATGGAGAATACTGGGAGCTGGAGACACATAATGGGGAATTCTGGGGGGTTGGAGAAACATGAATGGGGAATACTGGGAGCTGGAGACATAAATGGAGAATATTGGGAAGGCTCGAGACACACAATGGGGAATATTAGGAGCTGGAGACACATGTTGGGGAATATGGAGAAGGCTGGAGACACATAAAGGGAAATATTGGGGAAGCTGGAGATACATAATGGGGAACACTGGGAGCTGGAGATACATGATGGGGAATAAGGGGGAGGCCTGAGACACATGATGGGGAATACATGGAGCTAGAGACACATGATGGGGATTATGGTGGAAGCTAGAGATACGTGCTTTGGAATATTGGTAGACTGGAGACACGATAAGACATTTATTCTATATTGTATGGCAGTTTTTAGGATAAAGTGGGAATAGTATAGCTGAGACTGGGACGCTGTCTGTATTGTATAGTAGTAACTATGATTTGCTTTCTTTTATTGTAGTTACGAGATTGTGTTTTAGACACTTATTACAATCTAGAGCAGTCACTGATGTTAAATGGTAAATTGTTAAACTGAAGGGCACAAAACTTAAAGTTCCCTTACACCTTAGCACTGACCCTGCATAACCTTATTTTATTACAAACTATTAATCTAAGGCTTACCCACAGGGGCAAAGTAATAAAAAGCATGTCAATTGCATGTAGCACAAATACATGTCATGACACCAATTGTGTCCAAATGAAGAATCATAAATCACCATAGAAATATTGAGAAATTAACAAAGACCTCACCTGTCAATAATAAACTGCACTATGCAACTGCTTGCTGCCAACATGCAGACTGTAAAACAAAATTTGTGTTCGTCAGCCTACCTCCTTATCAATGATTTGACTGCCTTAATAATTTGCTGCAGAAGCAGAACAATTCCTGAATCACAAAGGTAAATCCCATCTTTCCTTTAACCACTACCAATTCTAACTTAATATTAGAATGCTCAATAACCATACATCCTTGTGGAGTGAAGAACCAAAAAAAAATCCCCTGATTTACCTTCTGATAAGTAGAGAGAAAACTGAAGAAGCGCTACCGGAATCTGAATACAAAGTTTATTATTAAAAACCTTTTGGATAGGTAGAACAATGCAATACCTATGAACATACACAAATAAAATGTATACCACAGTTCTGCAAGTAAGATTAAATTAAATAAAAAATTACAATAAATATGGAATCAGCTGTTGATCAGGCAGCTGAATATTGATGATAGGATTGTAGTATTTCTTGAGACTAAAAGTCAAAGCCACTTGTTAAAAAAGGATGCACCCATCTGTGAATGGCATCTAAATTCAAAAAGTGCACGGTTTAAGAAAATATGTCAATCTGACGGTAGAAACAGCAAGTGTCTATCTGTATCGCTTAGATGTATAGACCACACGCTGCACTTATCCTAAGAGGAGTGAAGCATAGTTGCAATAGCTCAAATATACAGCTTACAGTCATGAGTAGATATTGATAAGCCACTGTTTTTCAAGTGAGCAAGTCCCAAATTCAGAAAATGCGTCTGTTGTGTATCAATAGAGAAAGTCAGATGGAAATAAAGGGCTCTCACCAGTTTGTCTCTCTGGTTTACAACTCTCAGCGCTGAAGTAGCAGGCAATGTTGTGAAGCGATATGAAAATGGCCTCTTCTGGATAGTGGTGTGGGCTTAAGCTATGTTCACAGACCTTCTTTCAGTTCGGCTCCGGCGGCGTCCCCGCTGACCGGTCGGATCAGTCGGCGCCGACGTCCGGAGTCCACTGTTACTTTTGCAGGTGGAGGAAAAAGCAAGTGTAATGCCCGTTCCAATTGGTTTGCTTAGATGCTGAATCTCATCGCAGAAGGAAATTCGATTACTGTCTTTCTTGTAGCTATATAAATAACAGGTTGTATCAAGTCTCAAAAAGTTATGAGCAGAGCTGGGTGAAGAAACCTCAACGCGTTTCTATACGTAAACCGTAGTTTCATCAGGAGGGCTATCTTGTCTCTTGGAGATAAAACAGCGGAGATACTGTTCCAGTGTCTGATTGGTTCTCTCCGTCTGCCCATATGACTGGGGATGGTAGGCAGAAGAAAAGCTGAGCTTGATTCCGAGCTGGTGGCAGAATTCTTTCCAGAAGCGGGCTACAAACTGTGTGCCGCGGTCAGAGACAATGTCAACTGGAATTCCGTGAAGACGAAGAATGTGTTGGACAAAGAGTTCAGAAAGTTCTTTTGCTGAAGGTAAACCCTTAAGAGGAATGAAATGTGCCATTTTAGTGAATCTATCCACCACAACCCAGATAGTGGTGAAGCCAGCTGAATCAGGTAACTCTACAATAAAGAATAGGTTGTAGGCACTCAAGAGTGTCTGTCAGCGCTCTGGGAAGGTCTGGGTTAATAATGTGTAAATAGCAGCTACTCTTAATTATACTCCCCCGCAGGCAGCTATCCTGGGATGACTAGTCCCACAATGAAAAAAAATAGGAAAAAGAAGGAAGCGCCTTGAGGTAAATATAGAAGAGTAGAAATTTATTAATACACCTTAAAAAGATAACAATAGAATATTTTACACTAAAATATAACAATACAGAATCTGACAAAAAAATGAAGATGGAAGCCAGGGCTCATAGGTAACTTATGGCAGAAAAATCAATAGTCCATTTGTGAAACAGAAAAAAATCACTGAGCTCAGAATTATAGAGAATGTAATGAGGAACGTTCCCAAAAAATTAAAAAAGTAAAAATATCACAAAAATATATATAATGCTGCCTAGAAAAAATCAAATCCGTCCATTAACTGCACCACTTGAAGCAATTGAAAATGTCAATATCCACAGAGGAAATGACTCCCAAAGGGAGATAGTACAAGCTATTGCAAATTAAATTCTGATGGTGGGTGGTAACAAATAATATGCACAGAAATTTGTATCTACTCACATATACTGTAGTGTATATCCCAAATATAGAGGACAAGCCGCTGTGGATAGAATCCGTCTGTGGTGGAGGTTATCACAAACGTCTGCTCTGAAAAAATGCCTATGTATATGAACTCACAAAACGTAGAGCTAATAGAGGGTAGCTATTGACCTCAGATTCAAAAAGTGTGGCAAGTAGTAATACAAGTCCAAAAGCGTGAGTAGTTGACTGTTGATAACTGGGATTTGTTACATATGTCTCCGCTGGAGAAGATTTCTCTTTGTACAGGCTGGGAGTAAACGTGGAGCTTGATACACGGTGCATGCAACCTTAGGTACTAAATTGTAGTTGTTATGAGTGACGGACACCCGTCTCAGGATGTCTTTGCCTCAAGAATTCGAATCCTCAGATACTAGGGTATAGTTATTAGAGCAGCGGTAAGAAATTCATCAGTAACGGAAGCCCGTCTCCGGGTGTCTCCACTGTGGTTTGGTAGAGTATCTATAAAAAGTGATCTGTGCAATTTTCTGTCCTATCAAATGTTGTCCACCTTTGTTGATAAAAAACAGCTGGGGTGCAGTTAAAAGTTCATCTATCTAAGATAATCGGTATCTGATCCTGGCTGAGGTGTCAGATCTGGGAGAGAGCAGGCTCTTACGCGTTTCTCCGATTAGGTTTTGTCAGAGAGCATCTGGAGTAAGACTGGAGGTGGATAGTCTTAAATGTTATTCACACAGGTGTTTTGTGTTCCAGCTAATCAGCTGGAGAAAACGTAGAGTTACCAACTGCTGTTTCAGTCTGATGTCAAAATTTGTTTAGACTGTTATAGACAAATAATAAATAAAATATCTAACTAACCACAATACAATAAAATAAATAAATAAATAAAAAACTAAATGACATAATACAAATAATAATCAGAAAATATACAAACAAAAATATATAAATTAAAACAATAATAGAATAATAATAAAACAAAACTGTAGTGACTTTAGTGAGCGCACCATGTAACACAATCAAGCTTCATAGGATACATAGTGAAATATGAGATATATATAGAGAGAATATATATAAGAATACATATAAATCTGTTCAGAGTAAAAAGCAGTAACGCAGCAACATGGCGTCAAATTTAAAGGGAAACATACTCTGTATTTTTATCATTCATCATATTGGATGTCGATCATTGTAAGGCTTTATATTAGTATGGAGACCAAAAGAGATCAATGTAGCAGAATATAATCCCATAATGCTGTAATAATGGACATATAAATAGTTACAACGTAATTTCGATTTTTTACAAGGAGAACACACTTGATATCGCTAATCTATGTGAATCACTTATAATATTATTATTGTGAGACTTTCAATTTAAATAGAACCAGGAAAACGATCGATATAACAAGGTATAAGTCAGTATAATCTAATAAAAGAGAAAAGAATGGTATTCACTTATAGATACTATTTAGTGAATATGTGGAAGTCCTATAAAACCCTCTAATTAAGAAGGCTACATACCAACATCAATCAATGTAAGTGGATGATACTAGAAACAAATAACCTGAAATATTATGACATATTAATTCTCCCAACGACATTGGGTCTTCCAAAAGATATTAAACAAAATAAATAAGTCATAATCTTAATTGACATTACCACTGTCCGATAGAAAACCAATCATATCATCGGGGACAGACTGTGATATTGGTAGAGCTACCTTTGACATAAATTCAGCCTATATCGGACAATCTTAGATCAGTTTACTATTTTCCACCTGCATTTATTTCATTCACATTCTGTTAAACACATTACTATTTGAAATGCAAGAACACTAAGTCCAGTAAAAGAGAGAAGAATAACTATGATTTTCCAGTTCCACCATCCGAGAGTTGAGAAGAATGACTCATACCGATAGGAAGTGTAGTCATCCCAAAAAGCACTGTGGTTGTCATGGAACTACATATTTGATGTGTTTATCAATAATCTCTATCAGAACAATAGAGTTCCATAATTAAAGATTCAATTCGGCATTTATAGGAAATCAGAACAATAGAACAGAAGATATCAAAATATCAAAATCAAAGAATAACATAAATACGTGCAGTGGACAGAAAGCAGATATGGCAATAAAACAGACATGTGAAAAAGTTCGACGGTAAGGGGGGATGAAATCTGCCTTAATGATCGAGTTCAATAGACTCATTGAGACCAAAGGGATGAAGGGTATTGAGTTTGAAGATCCAATAGGATTCTCTTCTACACAATAATGAGAATCTATCTCCTTCTCTAATTGACTCTTTAATGGCTTCTATGCCCTGTACAGAGATGGAATCCAGTCTACCACCGTGTACTGAATTCACATGTCTGGATAAGGAATGTTTATTATTCTTTTTAATGATGTTCCTACGGTGTTCGAGGAACCGAGTACACAGCTGCCTCGTTGTCCTACCCACATATCCCATGCCACAAACACATGAGATCAGGTAGACAACAAAGCAGCTTTTACAATTAATATACTGTTTAATACGATACTCTTGTTTGTCTTGTCCAAAAAAGAGAAACTGATTTTTATTAGTAATAAAACTGCACGTTATACACTGCACTCTACCACATCTATAGCAACCCATAATTTTGGGGGGTAACCATGTCGAAACTCTACAATAAAGTCCATAGACAAATGAGACCAGGGACGTCTTGGAATGGAAAGTGGAACGAGTTCACCAACTAGCAGAGATCTGGGAGTCTTGGTCTCAGCACACGTCTGACAGGCAAGGACATACTCTCTGACATCCTGATTCATAGAAGGCCACCACACAACTCTAGACAAAGACTTCAGAGTTTTAGAGATCCCAGGATGTCCTGCTGTCTTGATATTATGAAATTCTTTCAAGGTAGCTGACCTGAGATGAGCAGGAACAAAGAGGCGACCTTGAGGTTTAGTGGATGGATGACCCTGTTGGTTTTGGGTGAGGAGCTCAGAGAGTTCTTGGGTCAGACCAACATGAATGATGGAATCATGAACAATGGGAATTGGTTCTGGTTTTGGAGGATGTGAATCTAGAAAACTGCGAGAAAGAGCATCCGCTTGCTGGTTCATGGATCCTGGCCGGTATGTGATTAAGAAATTGAACCTGGTAAAGAAGAGGGCCCATCTGGCCTGACGAAAGTTCAATCTCTTCGCTGTCCGGATGTATTCTAGGTTTTTGTGATCAGTGAAGATGGTGATGCGATGTTTTGCACCTTCTAACCAATGCTGCCATGCTTCCAGATCCCACTTCACTGCAAGTAGTTCACGGTTACCTATGTAATAATTGACCTCTGCTGTGGAGAATTTGCGAGAGAAAAACGCACATGGATGGGACTTGGCATCAACAGGGTCAACCTGGGATAGAACTGCACCTACCCCGACATCTGAGGCATCCACCTCGATGGTAAATGGAAGTTCTGGATCTAGATGACGAAGGACCGGAGCAGAAATGAAGGCCTTTTTTAATCTTTGAAAGGCTTCAATAGCAGCAGGTGGCCAATTGGAAGGATCACTACCTTTCTTAGTAAGATCTGTGATGGGAGCCATGAGAAGAGAGAAGCTCTTGATAAACTCCCGGTAAAAGTTTGCGAATCCCTGGAATCTCTGAATTGCTTTTAAGTTTGTGGGTTGCACCCATTCTTGGATAGCACAAACTTTCTCTGGATCCATTGCGAAGCCTTGACTTGAAATGATGTACCCTAAGAAAGCGATCTCTAGAAGTTCAAATCACATTTGCTTAGTTTTGCATATAGGTTGTTCTCCCTAAGTTTCTGTAGAACCTGCTTGACGTGTCCTCGGTGTTCCTCAAGATTTCTGGAATAAATTAATATGTCATCAAGGTATACTACGATGAACTGGCCCAGAAACTCGCGCAATACATCGTTAATCAAATCTTGGAACACTGCTGGGGCGTTGCTCAACCCAAATGGCATTACTAAATACTCATAATGTCCTGTTAAGGTGTTAAAGGCAGTCTTCCATTCGTCACCCTCTCGGATACGTATGAGATTGTATGCACCACGTAAATCAATCTTGGAGAAGACTTTTGCCCAACGAAGCAGAGATCTGAAATCAAAGGCAACGGATATGAATTTTTAACAGTAATGTAATTGAGTGCTCGATAGTCAATACAGGGTCTTAAGGATCCGTCCTTCTTGCCAACGAAAAAGAAACCGGCACCAACCGGTGATTGGGAGGGTCGGATGAATCCCTTGGCTAGGTTCTCACGAATGTACTCATCCATGGCTTGGGTTTCTGGCAGGGACAAGGAGTATAAACTACCATTAGGCAGCTTGGAGTTAGGAAGGAGATCAATGGCACAATCATAAGGCCTATGAGGAGGAAGCTTGTCTGCAGATACTTGGGAGAAGACATCAGCGAAATCTTGGTACTGAACTGGAAGACCGGGCAAAGAAACTTGAGTGGAGAATAAAGGCAGACAGGCAGGTTTTCTGGCAGTATGGACTCCAGCTGGAAATTCTCCCGCTGACCAATCAATCTGTGGATTATGCAGGGTAAGCCAGGGATGGCCTAGGATAATTGGCGAGGCTGGGCAGGATATTAGGAGGAAAGTGATGTTCTCCTGATGCAAGGCTCCAACGGTGACTCGGAGTAAAGGAGAAGAAGCTTGAATTATCCCTCCTGAAACTGGACCACCATCCAGGGCAAAGACTGAGATTGGAGAGCGGAGAGGACTTAAAGGAATCTGTAAGGAGTGGGCATAGTTAATGTCCATGAAATTACCAGCAGCTCCGCTGTCCACTAGAGCTGAGGAGTGGTATTCTTGGTCATGGAACCTTAAGGATACTGGAACGGGGAGGGAGTTGGAGTTGGAGGGAGTTGGGAGTAACACGGTATTGACCTAGGTGGGCCTCCCTATGTCCAACAAGGCCTGGCCGTATTCCCGGCTTATTTGAGCATTGTTGAGCATAAGCCAAGTGTGCGTCTGCATTGTTTTTCTTGAGAAGTTAATCTGTAATCTCCCAGTTGCATCGGCTCCACAGGGCTATTAGGATGGTTAATAGTCTCACGGTGATGAGGATACGATTGAAGAGGACACCCTTCTTTCTCGAACCTGCGCTCCCGGAGACAACAGTCAATGCGGATTGCCAAGATCATTAGGCTATCCAGTGAGTCAGGTATTGGGTATTGCACTAGAGAGTCCTTTACCTGCTCTGAGAGACCGAGGCGGAATTGGCTGCAAAGGGCTGGGTTATTCCATTTTGAATCGACCACCCAGCATTTAGACTGACAGGTCTAATAACTTTTTATAGTGAATTCCTCTGTTGGACTACTTGAGATGAAAATTTACTTGTTATTATTTATTGTTCTATAGCATACTTCTCAAACTTGCACCCCACAGGCCACATGTGGCCCAAACTTTTTTGCAGCCCGCATTATTATGTTGACCCAGTGGACCCTACTATAGGTGGAACTACCACCTGCCACATGCCACCTATGCTATGCTCAAGTCTGTACCCAGCATAGAGAGCAACAGCCACTCTCTGTATTGCAAAATACCGACCTGCTGTGCCGTGGAACTACCACCTGCCACGTGCCACCCACCTATGCTGGAGAGGTAAGATGACGACCGCAGGGCCGGCTCGGTACGGCAGCAAGTAACGAGCTTGCAGGGGGTGGCGGCAGGACGCGGACGGTGGCGGCGGGAGAAGAAGCAGGAGTTTGCGCCCGTGCCTGCCCCCGCCCCCTGTGCGCTGCGCCCTACGCAGCTGCGTAACTGGCGTAATCAGTGGGCCGGCCCTGGGTAGCACTGACATGATTGGGAATACTGGGGGAATGGAGAGACATGTCTGGGAATACTAGGTGATGGAGAGACATAATGGGGAACTGGGTGGCTGGACACACATTATGGGGACACATGAATGATAAGATATATAGGGCTCTATTTACAAAGATCAATTTCATATGATAAAGCGCTGTATTGTATAGTGGTGACTATGATTTACTTTCTTTTATTGTGGTTACAAGATTGTGTTTTATGACGCTTACTATAATATAGGATGGTAACTGGTGTTAAATTGTTAAACAAGGGCGCAAATTTAAAGTGTGCAAAGGGCGTCGTAAACCCTAGCATCGGCCCTGTTTATTTACAATAATTTAACTGTTAATTTAACAACTAACAAAAAATATAAATATATATTTTTTTAGTAAAAATAAAAAAGTCTATAAACAGCTATAAGCAATCATAATACAGGAAGCTCATTGCTCCAAGGCACATTAAAGGTTAAACTTACAAGAAATAAAAAAAAAAAAAAAAAAAAAAAAAAAAAACAATTGCAACATTCATTTAATAGCTAGATAATAGATTAGATAATATTACAGGGCTGGATCCAGACTTAAGAAGGAGCTTGAAATTTAGGGCCTGATTCACACTTAAGAATCTTCTTAAATTAAGAACTTAAAGTCACTCCTGGGCTAAACTATGGTGATTGCAGGGGGGTAACATTTCATTTGTTAT
>WWET01004266.1:47205-74030 GCA_011038615.1 Limnodynastes dumerilii
GGGGGACTACCAGGTCCAGCACCGTCTCCTCTTGCTGTGCAGCTGGCATCCTGGAGGTGGTCTAGTTACCAGGATGCCAGCCTCGTTCCTCCAGCAGGAGCTCAGACTGCCTGATATTGGTCAGACAGTCCTTTAAATTCCCAGAAACCTGTCAGTCTGGCATCGGTTATAGCGTCTCTGGGCCTTGTCCCAGCTTCCTTTCTGAGCTTTCTCTCTTTGGATTATCCAGCCTGCTTCTTTCCCTTTGTGCTGCCCTAGGTGTTACTCTGCCATTACTACCCTTGACCTGTGTGCTGGTTCTCTAGTCCTGAGTGTGTGCCCTGATGCCCGTTGCTGTCTGTCAACCCTTTGTGCTCCACCGCATTGAAGCTAATATTATTGTGCTGTCATCTGCGCCATTATTATTATTGTGCTAACATCTACACCATTATTATTATTGTGCAATACTATCCGTACTGTTATTTCTATAGTGTACTAGTTTATCCTGTTGTGTCACATCATCTGCACTCTCCGTACCTATCAGTGCTCACCACCAGCTTGGGATACTCTTCTATAACTACGGCACCGCAGTAGGTTCTCCACCTGTTGCACTTCATCATTGCTCTCTCTGTCATTGTCTTCTCCATCCCTCTGCTTGGTTGGTGTCTTTCCTGAGCTCGAGAGAAATCTGTGTCTGTTAGTGTCAGTCTTCCAGCCTCAGTAACTCAACAATTAGTCTCTGACAGGTGGTGTTGGTTATCGTCTACCGGGAGTCACTTCCTGCTAGGTGTCCTGCAGCCTAAACTATCCTCACCATCAGGGGCTCTAGAAAAGACCAGGCCCCAGTTAGACTCTGCACCCTGGAAAGCGGGATATTGGTAATATAACAGCCTATTCCAAAATTGCATTGCTCTGTAGTCTGGGGGGGGGGGGGGGGGAGGGAGAAAGTGACCCATACACAGAGCCACTCCTTCAACCTCATTGTCTCCCACCACTGTACTCTGACTGACTTCTCCATCTTTATATTTGCTCTCTCTGACAATCACCTTCTTTCCTTCTCCCTCTTTTCTTCCTTATCTCCTCTCCCCAAACCCAAATACATCCTCACCAGACATAACATCAACACCTTTTATAATCCTGCCTTCTCCTTCTTTGATCCCTCTCCCCCTTACCACTCTCCCCTTCCCCAACCAAACCACTACAACACACCCTCTACAATACCACCCTCTCCTCTGTCCTTAACTCTGCCCAACCCCTTCCTCCATTTCCCTTCACCAATTTAACCCCCAGCCATGGCACTCTCAGATCATATACTTTAAAAAAAAATGCTGTTTCACAACTGCTCTTGAAGACTTTTTCCACTTTAATTTCATCCTTTCCTCCTACTGCTCCATCCATGCCCTTGACAAACAAAAGTTTTTCAAGTCTCTTATCCTCTTCTAAGAGTCAAACTCCCATTGCTTCTTTGTCACCTTTAATACCCTCCACTCCTCACCCCACCTTCCAAACCACCCTCTATCTTCTCCCCAAAACTGTCTCTATCAGAAATTATATCTCCTCCACCCTGCTCCCCACCCACCTATCCCCTCTCTCCCTCTATTCTTATCCTCACCACCTTCTACCTACCCCCTGGATCCAATTCCCTCCTACCTTCTCAAACATCCCTTTCCAACTTTCTGCTCCCATCTTGCCCCCTTTTTCAACCTATCTTTCTCCTCTGGTATTTTCCTTCCCTCCTTCAAATAAATATATATCCATATTCATCTCATTCTAGCTCATTTTTACTCATTATTACTCAAAAAATAAAATCAGGTTTCACTTGCCTAAATGTCATTTGTGTCTTCAATGAGTCATTACAGTTACACAGTGAAGAAAGTCTTTGCTAAACCAAATTATTAGAAAGTATTTACTACTGTGGTAGAAATGTACTTCAGCAGCAATAGGTATTTCCACATACTTCATGTAAACTTTGACCTGATTCACACTTAAGAGAGAATTTGTAAATGTACCTAAGTATACGCATGGTTGAGATCCAAAAGAGTGATTCAGAGAAATGAACCACATCCCCAGTCTCGGGACTGTCACGAAGGGATGGTTCTCTAGGTTCATGGATGTAAATGTGGATGTGTTTTCTTATTGTGATTCACACAGAGGCCATCTGGGTACTTAAAGTTAATCAGCATTCACTAAAACGCCACTAAATGTAAATGTTAATAATCAACTTAAAACCTCTTTATATTTGTGTCTACACTATTATCTGGCTATTTAATGAATTTGGTGATTTTTTTTTTTACTAATATATTAAAGCCAAATTGTATTTTTAACCATTAAGGTGCCTTGGAGCAACGAGCTACCTGTGTAATGTATGCAAATAGCTATTTATATGTTTTTAAATGATTATGTTTTTTTTAAATCTATTATATTTTTTTTTACTCCAATATTTTGTTTAATCAATTTAAAAAACAACATTAGTTTTATTTTACACAAATTAAAAATGTTTAATAATTTTTAAATATTCAAATTCATGTAAATAGAAATGTTATCTAAAGTGCTAAAGGTCTAATGGCATCAAAACCATTTGAACAAGATACATAGGGAAGTACCAAACCATATGTAAATCGGCTTAAGAATGGTATAGGGCTACCTTATCTTTTTCCGTGCATATGGTTGCTTTTCACACTTGTGAATAATTCCTAACTTAAGAGGAATGCCCGTTCTGCACATTAGTTGCCCAGAAGCTCATTTGCATTAAGAGCCTTGCCCTTCTAGCCACGCATGCAGGATTCATTCCTTGTCAATGTGGGAATCAGTCCTAAATCAGCCGTCCGTGTCTGTGAATCAGTCACAGAAAGGTTTTCTTCTCACAGTCATGAGTTGTATCACATAGGTGCTAGATAAAGCTGTGGGTCATCCAGATTAACAATATTACCAATGACTAAGAATGATAATGTAGCAAGTATGTCTAACAGAGAAAATTCAAGTACTCATAAATCAGATTAGAGCAAGGTAATAAATGAAGCCAGTCAAGAAATTTAGGAAACAGCTTAGGGATATCCTGGCAATAGAAGCTCAATGGTAACGGACACAATCCCAGAGTATTTTCAGCCTCTTTTAATGGTAGATATTTCCCAATTTAAGGGTGGTACCTGAAATAGATGCTCTACACAGTCAAGGGTAGCAGGCAATACCTTAGTGGTTATAACAGGCTCCGTTAAATATACCATAACCCTAGCTCTATGTGCTCTATTTACAAAGGTTTAAAAAGTTAATTTTGAGTTATGAAGTTATAACTCCAGAAATGAACTTTTTCTTATTTATTAAGGCTGCACCGCCATGGAAATCACCAATTTCCATGGCGATGCATTCAAACTTGTTATGTGCTCGCCGGCCCATTGTTCTTAATGTGGGCCAGGGCTTCCTCCTATTTACTATCCCTCAGAGTGGAGTTTTACACTCCGCTCTGAGAGTTAAAATAACACCATCTCAGACTAGCATTCAGGCTTCTATTCCAGCAATCTCCCTATATAACCCCCTTTTTCTCCCCTAATAGCTGTTATTAGGGGAAGGAAAAGGGGTATATATATATAGGGAGACTTCCAGAATATATGTAAATAGAAGATTTGTTTAAAAAAACATTTTTTTTTAAATAAAATGAAAAAGCAATAGAATAGGCTTAATGACTTACCGGACCGAATACGCGTCTGCCCCCAGGTTCCGATCCCGACATGAAGAGCCTGCTCATGCGCAGTGCTTCTCATGCCGGGGCTTCATTTTTTCAAAGTCCCAGCAGAGAGCCGCTGCGCATGTGCAGACCTTCAGGTCACACGAAAAAAGCCTGCGATGACTGAAGAAAGCTCAAATGTCATCGCGGGACAGCAGGTAGAGGGTAAGTATTAGTAAATAGTATGAACATCCCAGGTTCGCAGAGAGCTAATTTGAAGCTGGCTGAGCTAGTAGTAAGTAAATAGAGCCCTATATTTCTGCTCCGTACCGTCCGACAATCAGATGACTGCCAGCTATTACCATTCACTATGTTTTAATGTTTTATTTTGTTTATTTTATAGTAGTTGTGATCTAAGATGTGGGAGATGTGAGTGAGTACAAGAGTCAAGTGTTTCATTGTTATTTATGTATCTAATGTCATTTTTACTTTAATTTGCACTTGTGGAATAAATTTAAATGACACCTTTTATTGTTATTCCTTACTGTTAATGGTTGATAGAATTTAACTTCAGCTGTATCTGTCTAATGTGCATTAAATTAACCTATTAAGTTGCCAAGACATAATAGTGAGTAATAGTAGTGGCAATATGCACAGTTAGGAGGCTTCTTCTAAGGAAAGAATTAGATGGAGATGCCATGCTTATTTATTTATTATGTAAACTGTACACACCCTGCCCTGGGAATATTTAGACTAAGAGAATGTTACACCCTTATAATATACACAACAAGGTGCATTCTAGAATTAAAGATAGGTGACATTTTAATAAAGATTACCACTTGTGTCCTACATAAAAATAAGTAAGTTGCTTAACTTACATTTTGGTTGTGTGCATTGTCAAAGGGATTGTTTCAGTACTGGTTATAGCTTATTAAATAACAACTAAAGTACTCTATGACCTCATTTTATCTCTGTAATGAACAGTATATAGAAGAGAAGGCATAGATTCCAAAATATCACACTCTTAATACTTCTCACACCTGCTAATCTGTGCATAAAAACTTATTATGTTATACAATAAAAGGGAAAAAAAGTCCTGATTGTGTATATTGTATCTGTATTTGATATTTCACGTCTGTTTTTTATTTCTTTGAGTATGTAACCTTACATTTTACCTCCAGTATAGATGCAAACAAGGGAGAGACACAAGGGGCTGTATTCACAGATACGTTTTTGCGGCGCATTGTGCATGTATTTTTAGAAGTGGATTAGCTGTACATGCGTAGTAACTTTTTCCACACAAATTACATAGTATTTAGGGACTTACGTATGGAGGGGCGTGGTTGTTTTCTGTACGTTAGAAGCTACATGTAAGTGGGCGGGGTTAAACATTGAAATGGGCATTTGAGGGCACGGTTAGATAGATATGCACAAAGATAAAAATTTAGGAGGAGAGAAGCGCTATTCTCTGTGATGAAAAGCAATACAAATGTGCTATATTAATAAACATCCAATAAAACATATAAAGAGGGAATACCTTTTTGTGCAACAAACAGAAATGTAAAAAAAGTCTGATTAAGCAGCGGCATACAAGGATCCCTAACTATATAAAATCGACCATATCTTTAAGGTAGTCCCATAAAAAGTCCTAATAAGGGTCCTTAAAAAGTCTTATTTGATACTGGACCAGGGATTCTCATAGGCATCCAAACATGTAATAGGGGAGAGACAGCGTTAATAACCGACAAGTAAAAGAAGATAAAAAACCACAGGGAAATCAGCCCACTAAGAACGGTTAAAATCTCTTTACTAAAGGTGAAAATGTAACGCTAACATAAAAACACGTGTCCATGAATTATGATAGTCCCACACAGGGGAGACAGCGTACCCAATTGTCTGAGGTATGGGAGTGAGATGTTAATGACACGGGGAACAGCCGGGACGTCCAGAGACGGCTGCTCTCGAACTCTCCACGCTCCAGACCTGGTAATAGCCGCTCATGAGTCGGGAGTCTCTTCCTGCAACAAGTCACTTTACGCATTTCGGGCTCCGCCCTTTCTCAAAAGTGACTGGGTGCATCTGATATCCTGCTCTTATAGTTTCTCCAACAGCTGATTTTTCTTCCATTTCATTTCTCCGCTGGGTACTAGAAACCTATTCCTATTACTGGGCCCTGTATGCCGCTGTTCACGTTCACGTTATTACCATACATATTAATTGTGATTGACATTCTATTTAACATACATATTAATTGTGATTTTATACCATATTAATTTGCTGTGATTGACATAATTATTTATCATCCTACTTCAACATAATAAAATTGTGTAATAAATAAACATGTGACAGTAACTGTTCTAACTGCTGTGAAACAGTGTTAATACATAATAATACTGAAAATACAATTTATATCATGAATCATTGATATATACATTTTATAAAACGAATTGATGAATTTATTTAAGTGTACTCATAGTATGATTATCCTTTTAATATAAAGTGTAGATGTGCAATATTAATAAAAACATTTAATATCCCTATTAATCATTTCATGAATTGGGAATATTAATTATATAAAACAAATTGTGTGTGAATCGACAACCATTTTTTAGGAAAACTATTTTAAACTTTTACATCAAATTCCTAGTATGTCCCGGAATATTATACGGGCAAGATCTTTGTTCGTCTGAAGTGATTAGTGAATAAGTTCTATTATACTCCATCAGAACATGTATGCTACTGGAATATATCATAGGGGAAAAAACCCCACCTAGGTGGAGTCATAAGACATCCCTACCTATATGGAGCTATTCTCCCTTAGAATCATCTTATTTACATGAAGCATACCTGAATATAGGTTCTTAAAAGTATATAAAAAAGTATATAAAAAAGAGTAATTCTTGGTTGACCTTATAAATGGTGTATTGTTCCTCAGTGTGTAAGGGAATGCAGGCATCTATTGTGAAGACTCCTTTTCACCTACAATTCCTGGTATTTCACATTTTGTTTACTAAGAAAATAAAGAGAGGAAATAGAGGAGGAAATAATAAACAAAAGAGATTCAGACTCAAGAATAAGAAGTTGGTTGTACAAAATACTAAAATTACTAAAATTACACCCACCAGTATACAAGATACAAAAATATTTAATTTGAGTTCACAAATTCTCTCGAAAGAGGAAGAAAGTATTCTCAAGAAAGGATTGAAATTCGCTCCCAGTAACAAATGTGACCCGTTTAATGTATTTGTGGATACTGAAAAATGTATTAGAAAATTTACTTTAAAATGTTTTTTTAATAAAGATTCAGAAGGGGAATCCACCCAAGAAAAGGGATCTAATTTTAAACCTAAATCCACTTTTTTTCCTCGCCATAAGAAGGGTAGTTTTATCGATACATTCGAGAAGCTGGTAATGAATGATCTGCATAAATTAGAAGGGTTAAACGAGAAAAAGATAGCCCGGAATAATTTAACTCGAAAAGAAAGAATAGCATTACAAGAATTAAAGAAAAGGAAGGACATAATAGTAAAACCAGCGGACAAAGGGGGAGGCATTGTGGTTTTAGATACTACAAAATATAAAGCGGAAATAATTAGACAATTGCAGAATTCTGAAACCTACAAAAAAACTGAGAGGTGACCCCACCAAGAAGTTTCAAGATGATTTGATTAAACTTTTAAATAAATATGTAAATAAGGGAGTTTTAAGTGAAAAAGAGAAAGAATTTATACATATCAAAGAACCATCAGTCCCGGTCATCTATGTCCTTCCAAAAATTCATAAGGACTCAACCAATCCCCCAGGTCGTCCAATAGTGGCCGGGACTGAATCTATAACTTCTAATCTATCTCAAATGATTGATTTTCTTTTGCAAAAATTGATGAATTTAGTCCCTTCGTATATAAAAGATACTACAGACATGTTGATAAAACTTAAGAATATCACATGGAAAAGAGGGTGGAGACTGGTCACTGCGGACGTCTCCTCCCTCTATACGATTATCGATCACCAAAAGGGCTTAGAAGCAGTCCGGTTTTATCTAACACAATCTATTTTAGATCTGGATCTTATAGAATTTTGTTTGTAAATTATTTTTATTAGAGACAATGAACACATAATAACAGAAAACGGCATCAGCATTATCAGGTTACAGACGATGGTGTCATTCCTTTAAACATGTGAAAGGAAAACCCTCAAAACAGACATCAGTCTATCGAACTAGTTCAACTAAGATACCACAATGTGCCTTAAAGTGGAGTTCAACTTGCCTCCCAATTAAATTTTGTTATTAATAAAGAAGAAAGGGAGAGACGAAAGAAAGAAAGAAAAACGAGAAGGAGGAACAGAGTTGGGGTGGGAGTCAAGAAAGGGAGGGAGGGGGATCCCAGAGAGGGTCTGCATTCCAGACCACGCTACCGTTTCTTGTCTCGTATAGTCCAATGTATGGGCTATATATGCTGGTATAGTGGTGTGAGGTCTCAGATCACCCGCCTTAATATGATGTTCTTGTATCTATCCGTAGTTTGGAACTCTAGCCAATAAAACCAGGTATCACGGAAATTCTCATATCCCGTGGCCGGATCTGAAGCAAGATTTCCATGTAGAAATTAACTCTATGGACCCATTCTAGGATGGACGGGGGGCTCGTAGATTTCCAATGCATAGGGATGAGGCTACGTGCTGCGTTACCAAGGTGCCGTAGAAGGGAGGTTTTAAAGACAGATATAGGGCAGTCATAAAGTTGGAACAACCAGAACATGTAACTCATAGGAACCGGGTCCCCCAAAATATCTGATGCCAAAGATTGTACAGTCGTCCAGAATGGCTTAATAGTAGGACAGCACCACCAAATGTGGAAAGGGTCTCCGGGGCCGTCGTTGCATCGCCAACATATATTCGGGTACGACGAAATCATGCGATGTAGAATGTCAGGGCATCTATACCAGCGGGATGTGAGTTTGTACAATGTCTCTACGACCGAAATGCTTACTGAGCTAAGGTTTATCCGTTGGAAGATCTTTCCCCAAGCATCCTCCCCAATGGCCTCCCCTAAGTCTTTATCCCAAGCTTCCGTAAATTTAGGCAGTTGTGTGTATAGGTCGTCCAGGAGCAGGCCATAAATAGCAGAAATAGTGCGAGATGGCGATTGTTGCGCAGAGCAGAGATTCTCAAAAGGAGTCTTCAGTCTCCCAAAATTCTTCAAACCATTGGACATGAGAAAGTAACTCAGCTGAATATAACTCCAGTATTCTTGCCTTGGGAGATCCCAGGTCGCCTGTAAATCTGGAAAGGTGTGGAGCTTCCCGCGATCCAGTAACTGGTCGGTGCGTAGCAACCTCTTTTCTGAACAGGCGCGTAGCGCCCCGGTTGGGAGGCCTGGTGGGAAGTCTTTATTGTCGTGGAAGGAAGTAAGAGGGGACAGTTGAGAGGAAATATTTTTGTTTAAGCGAGTCTTTTTCCATATCAGGAGAGCAGGGGATATTGTAGGATGTGGGAATACTCGGATATAGGGCACCCAAAGTAGTACAGCAATTGGGGTACCCACATAGGATTCTTCTATGTGGATCCATTGCTTAGCTATAGGTCCTATTCTATTTAAGTGAATTGCCTTATAGTAGGCCTGGAAGTGAGGAAGCTGAAGCCCTCTCTTTTCCCTTCGTCTCATCAGAACCTCGAGCTGGACCCGTGGGTGTTGGTGATTCCAGACAAAGGTACGCACAATAGATTGTAAATTACGAAACCAACTCAGGGGAATAAAGATGGGGAGTGCCTGCATGACATATAAAAGTTTTGGGAGTGTATCCATTTTAAGGACGTTTACCCTACCCATCCAGGAAATGTGGAACTTGGACCAGTTACAGAGCTCAAATTTGATTTTGGTTAGCAGTGGAGTAAAATTAGCATCAAATAGAAGCGAAAGGTCCCTAGTTATAATGACACCTAAATATTTGAGGTGTGACGTGTGCCAAGAAAAGGGTAGTGAGTGTTTTAAAGACTCAACCATCTCTGGGGGGGGGGGCATTAATATTTAATGCAATGGATTTAGTGAAATTGATTTTAAAATTGGAGAGCGCTCCAAAGCGACTAAATTCTTGGGTTATAAGTGGGAGAGATAAATCGGGGCTAGTAAGGGTCGCCAAGACATCATCCGCGAATAGAGCCAATTTAAATTCGGATTGGCCGACAGTGATCCCACGGATGTCTGGGTTGGCTCTGATCGCACGCGCAAGCGCCTCAATGCATAGAACAAAGATCAGCACCCCTGTCTAGTACCATTTGTTATTTTGAATGAGTCTGATAAGGAGCCATTGACCCTGACTCTGGTGGAAGGAGTCTGATACAAAGCAAAAATCCGCTGGAGGCATTTAGGGCCAATACCCAAATGGGTCAAGACCCCTGTCATGAAGGTCCAATCCACTCTGTCAAAGGCCTTTTCCACGTTGAGGAGAGAGATAGGGCGATAACTGGAACATTGGCCTGGGTCCTTTCCCTCTTTCGGTATGACTGTTATGTGGGCCTCCAGGGATTGTCTAGAGAAGGGAGAGGTGTCCGACAGGGCATTACATGCCTTTAAAAGCAAGGGGCTCAATTTTTCCTTGAAAGCTTTATAATAATTGATGGTGAAACCATCAGGGCCTGGACTTTTCCCTGACAGAGAGGAGGAAATGGTCTGATCCAATTCCATCGCGGTGAAGGGGAGTTCTAGAGCAGAAATATCCTCATCGGACAATTTGGGGAACTGGACCTCGGTAAGGTAGGATTGGATAAGAGAATTTCGTGGAGGGTCTGTTAGCGTGTGGGAGTTGTCGGATATATTATAGAGAGTTTTATAGTAAGCCTGGAAAGAGGCTGCAATGTCCTCTGTCTTATGCACCCATGGCCCTGAGTCTTTATCTATTAAGTGGATATAATTATTTGCTCTCTGCTTTTTGAGGGCACGAGCGCGCATACGGCCCGGCTTGTTGCTTCCTATAAAAAATGTATTTCTGCATTTTTGATAGTCCAATTTAATGGAACTAGAAAGAAGGGAGTTCAATGCTTTGCGCGTCTCTGTTAGTTCCGCCAGGGTGGTGTCCGAAAGAGAGGACTTGTGGGCAGTCTCAAGGGATTACATTTTTTTGCAAAAGTATTTCTTTTTGGTGAGATTTTTGCTTTTTAAGTAATGCCCCAAGCTGGATACACTTCCCTCGCAGGACACATTTATGCGCCTCCCATATGTTAACCGAGGAAACGTCTGGAGATGTATTAAACTCAATATAGGCATTAATAGCGTCTAGGAGCTGGGCCCGATGGGAAAGATCCTGAAGTAGCATTTCATTAAATTTCCAAGACCAAGATGGTTTGGTAGAGCTGGGTATGGAAATACGTATATGAATAGGAGCATGGTCAGTCCATGCCATCACTCCAATGGAGGCACTATCTAAGTGTCTGTGACTGATAAATAAATAATCAATCCTTGCGTATGATCGGTGTCTGTGTGAAAAATGGGTATAGTCTCTATCCACCGGATGTAAAATGCGCCAAGCATCGACCAGTCTGGAGTCATGTAAAAGCCCCCGCACCCTACAATGCAGGTGGTCTGAATAACTGGAGCGTGTGGAGGACGAATCAAGTCTGGGATCTAGCATCCAATTGAGATCTCCTCCGCACAGCACAATGCCATCTGAATGCGAGTCTATTTTACGTAGGATTGTATTAAAGAAGGTAGGTTGGTCCTGGTTAGGGGAGTATATGTTAACCAGAGTAATGGCTTGGCCATGGAGATAACACTTGAGGAGGAGAACCCGACCAGTCACGAGGTGGTGTACGCTGTGGACTTGCAAAGGGATGTTGCGCGCTATAAGTATTGCTACGCCTGCCGCCTTATTGTCTGGGTTATTATTATAAAAGACTGTAGGGTAGTATTTATTAGTGAGCCGGGGGTGATTAGAGGTAGTCTTGAAATGGATTTCCTGGATTAATGATATATCTGTCTTTACCCCTCTTAAGAATCGCAGCAATTTTGAGCGTTTTTCTGGTAAATTGAGACCGTTTACGTTCAAAGAAACTATGTGGAGGTTATTAGCTATAGTCTGGAGGAAATAAAAAATGCTGTACCGGCCAAAACATTGTGTTACGTAGCATGGTTAGCGATCTTCCCTGGGAGGGATGGGTGGGAATGAAGGAAAAGAAGGGGGGAAGAAAGAAGTGAAGGAGGTGTTCCCTCTGGAAATGCACATAGAGAACAGTAAAAAGGAGCACCCCAGTGGGGTAAATAGCAAATAGTGGTTGTGAGACCATGAGGAGAGAATAACTATGGTCTAATAGTATCCGCACTTGCGAAAGACTAGGTCTGGGGAGGGGGAAGACCAGCCTTTCCAAGAATGGTAGAAGAGTGTTGCGGAGGGTAGTGTAGGGTTAGTAACCTCCTTAGTTATCTAAATTCTATAGCTAGGGGTATTCACGGCTAGAGTTAGATACTATGGGCCTGATCCAGAGCTACGAAATTGTCTGATTTCGAGCGAGCGTACGACCGTTTTGAGCGTATTTTCGTACGAAAATACGCACTGCGCATGCTCAGTATGACAACTTCCGGTCGGCTGGACGACATGAGCGGATAACGGGCGTATTGTGAGCGAAGTGTTCGCTCGAGGGGCGTGCGTTCAGTACGATGATCGCCTGGACGCTCATTTTACTACACGGAGGCGGGGATAGCCATTTAAATTGTACAGTATGGGCGTGCTAAGCCCGTACGCTCTGCGTATTCAGTGCGAAATTTCGTACGGCCGACGGTAGTACCTAGTGTAGGGTATAGCCGCCGTAAGCAGGTACTTTTCAATGGGAGTGTGATGGGCGTGTATGTTTATACGCCCGGGCGAACGTACGCATCCGACCATCGGACGGCACCGTCGTAGCTCTGGATCAGGCCCTATATGTGAGAAGTGATAAGAATTGAGAGGGTGGGCTCCACCCCTGGGGGGGAAAAGGGTAAAATAGACATTGGTCTAGGTGCAGTAACAGGGTATGGGGAATAAAACCAAGGGACTCAATGTGAATCTACTTCCCATTCCTCTTACATGTGCGGAACAGGGTGTAGTACCAGATAGTTTTCCTTGTAGTGCAACAATAATCAAACAACGCCTAAAGTGAGTACTATGTAAATAGCTAGAATTGCATTGAAAACTAAAGATATTAATAGTCAGTTCCTATAGTTATGGATCACCGATTAGAGGACATTAACTGAAATAAGTATTATGCAACGAAAAGTGTAATGAAAAGCGTGAAACAAGGGAACCTCCTATCATCAAAACTCTAATGTGGAGAACCTATGTGTACCCGTAAGAGATGGTAGCTTGAACCAACAGATAAATTGATGACAAATATGTGTTGTCCATGTCTAACACATAAAGTAAGCAACATCAAGATTTAGAGCGGTCTAATAGACAACAGTTAATTATGGTTTTACCTGACCCTTACAAGGCACAGCAAACATAGGTAGGCAATATAATAAACAGGCGAGGGGGTTATCTTATCTGTCCAGAGTCCCCTTGTAGGATGAAGTTATAGTTTTTCTGTTCCCCATCTCAATCTTGTCAGACCAAGATCCCCCGTAGGCAGTCGAGAACCCGGAATCAGGTCGACTCCGGATGATGTTGGCGGGCGTGGCCCGGTTGGTGAGCTCGTCCTGGGGTGCGGGAGATGCCTCCGGACGCGGTTGTATATCCAAATCGAACCAGTTGGGAACCTTGATCACTTCTAGGTGTAGCGAAGCACAGAAAGATGGGACTTCCAAAGGGGAGCGTAGGACGATCGATTTCCCTTCGTATTGAACTTGGAGGGATAATGGGTATCCCCAGCGGTACTTGAGGTTCTTGAGGCGAAGTGCTTTAGTCAGCGGTTTCAGCATTCTCTGCTGTTGCAAGGTGCGCCAGGAGAGATCCTGAAAAATTTGTATGTTGTGGCTCATGAAGCTAATGTTAGATGATGCACGGGCCCGTTTAAGAATCTCCTCTTTTTGGCTGAAATAGTGCATCCGACATATGACGTCCCTGGGTGCAGCAGAAGGAGGACCCCTAGGTTTGAGAGCCCTGTGGAGGCGATCAAACTCTATTGTGTCGCTGAGGTCTAATGCCAGTAGTTTGCCAAAGATCTTTGTAAGGGCGTCTTGTAAGCCTGTTTGGGGCACGTCTTCAGGGAGGCCACGCACTCGAAGATTGTTGCGACGCCCTCTGTTATCAAGGTCGTCTATTTTGGCTTGGATGTCACGGATAGCCATGGTGTGACTGTCTAAAGTACTTTGCACTTTCTGTAGTTTAAGGTTTTCAAGAGATTGAGTGTTTTCTAGTTCAGTGACCCTGTCAGACAGATGAGAAATATCCTTCTGCAGGGGCGTCACTTCTTGACGGATCGAGTCCCTTAGGTTGGTTTCGAGAGTGTGCATGTCCTGTTTGGAGGGGAGAGATTTCACATTGGCCAATATCTCGCCAATTTCCTCCTTGAGTTGGCTGAAAGCTGAGGATTTTTCAATTTCCATGGTAGCAGGGTTGTCACACGTATCATGCGTAGGAGAAGGAGACGAAGAGGCACCCGTATCGTGAACCAAGTCGTCCGCCTGAGTAGTGGTAGATAAGAAAGCACGTAAATCCTGCTGGGAACGACTTGACCGCGGGGTATCCGGTGCCTTGCGTGGGTTTAGACGTCTGTCTTTCCCCATATGAAAATGGGAATGGGTGGGGTGGAGCCCTGCTTAAGCGATGTTGTTGCGAATGGTGCAAAAGGAGCTTGGAGTTTACATAACCCTAGGAGATTGAATTACCACATAGTGGAATTACATGGCAAGGGTGGTGTATGAATTACAGGTTTGTTGCCAAAGAGTCAGGTCACGCAAGGCTCATATGATACAGGTATTGAGCATCGCTATGAGGTCTGGAGGAGTGCTGCAATACTGTAGGTGGCCACTGGATGTCAGACCAAGATAAAGATAAGCAGTCCAGCACAATGGAGCTTTTTCCCCACAGGAGCAGGTGGATAGCTCCCTAAGAGGTGACCAGGTATTTCTCAGGGGTGAGGCAACCTCCAGAGAGGGCAGGCAGCTGTGGTAACCCTCTTAGTAGTGAGCTGTTCCCTATCACCTCACCGTGGTCAGGAACAGCGGGGCCGACTTTGGTTGTGGAGGAGGAGGTGGAGGGTTAAAGATGGCGACTCCAGCAGCGTGTTCCTGCTTGTGGCACCCCCAGATGAGCAGACAGGCATCCACAGAAGGAGTACAGGCATCGCGTCGGGTATAGAGGGAAGAGTGTCCCACACCAAGCATTCACTCACCCCTCATCGCATAGGACCGCATGGGAGCGGGGACAACAGTAGCGGTCACTGGCCTGTCAATCACCTGCCCACTCGGTAAATACTGCCGGGGGAGTGGGTGCCAACCGTTGCTGCGGGGGTCCGTCGGAGGTCTGATGGGCTGTCAGAAGCCGTCGGGACTGCTGCAAGGGGAGTAGAGGTGTCGGCCGGGATTTGGTGCGGCTGTATCGCGGTTAGGCCGCAGCCCTGCAGCGCTGGAAGAGGCCCGCGTCCAGGTGTTTGGGCCACTTAAATTTTTTCACCTAAATCACCCGGAGCTCTAGCAAGGCACGTCTGGGCGCTTCAGCTAGCAGGACACGCCCCCGATCTTATAGAATTTTTATTGGAAGGGATATCTTTTATTCTTTTTAATAACTATTTTAGATGGGGATTTTTATATTTAAACACGAGGCACAGCCATGGGTACCAGGTTTGCCCCCTGTTATGCCAACTTGTTTTTGGCATACTGGGAGAATAACATTATCCCGCAAGGGGGGCAGAACCTGGTCTCATAGCACAGATACATAGATGATGTGTTTTTTTTATATGGGGTGGGTCCGAAATAGAACTCCAAGATTTTTGTAGCCTACTCAACTCCAATGATTTAAACATCAAATTGACTTTTGAAAGTAGTGAGATATCAGTCAATTATTTAGATTTAAACGTGTATATAGAAGAGGGGGTGGTAAAAACTCAAAATTATATCAAAAGTACTGATACAAATTCATATATACCCACTGATAGCAACCATCATCCAGTGTGGCTGCAAAACATACCCAAGGGACAATTTCTGAGACTAAAAAGAAATTGCTCAGAAGAGTCCTCCTTCAAGAAACATGCTACCCACATGAAAAAACAATTCCTTGATAAAGGGTATTCAGAAGAAAAACTGAGTAAAACTTTGGAGGAGATAGATAAAGTAGATCGTGATGGGTTATTTACTCCCAAAAATAATAACAATGTGAATGAAATACCTGTAGTACCATTTATATGTCAATTCTCCGGTGAATATAAAAAAATAGAACAAATAATTAAAAGACACTGGCACATTTTGAAAAACGATACTGAATTGGAGGGTCACATAGGAATACATCCAAAGTTTATTTATAGGAAAGCTCCAAACCTTAAGGATAATTTAGTTAGGAGTAGCTTTGAAGATAAGAAAGAGAATATTTTATCTAAAATTGTATCTAAAGGGTTTTATCGATGTGGGGATTGTCAAATGTGCAAGAACACCAAAGGTCAGAAAAAGATTGAGAAATATGTGTCCACATCTAACCGGAAAGAAAGTGCAATTCAAGAGTTTATTACATGCAATACGAAAAACTGTTTGTATTTGATTGAATGCACATGCGGCCTTCAGTACATTGGACGTACCTCCAGACCCTTAAAGATTAGATGGGCTGAACGTCTGCGAAACATCAGAAAGGGTCTGGAGGAACACCTCATGTCATTGCATTTTAAGGAGAAACATGATAGTAATACAAAACATATTATCAACTTTTGTGGTATAAACAAAGTTGACACTCACTGGCGTAAATATGACACAGGGTCTGGCCTGGCAAGAGCATAAATGGAAATCATCTTTAATCTTAATACACTTCAACCCCATGGTCTTAACCAAGAGTTTGAGACTAAATGGTTTTTGTAAGGAAAATATTTATAAAGAAATTTGCCTTAAGTGTTTTTTCCTATTGTTTCAGAGAAAGACATCTATGCAAGTGTGGAACAACTTACCTACAATCATACCATCCTGGATGTGCCCGAACATGTCCGGTCTTGGAAGCTATACAGATATGGGCCTGGTTAGTACTCGGATGGGAGACCTCCGGGGAATACCAGGAATTGTAGGTGAAAAAGAGTCTACACAATAGATGCCTGCATACCCGTACACACTGAGGAACAATACACCATTTATAAAGTCAACCAAGAATTACTCTTTTTTATATACTTTTAAGAACCTATATTCAGGTATGCTTCATGTAAATAAGATGATTCTAAGGGAGAATAGCTCCATATAGGTAGGGATGTCTTATGACTCCACCTAGGTGGGGTTTTTTTCCCCTATGATATATTCCAGTAGCATACATGTTCTGATGGAGTATAATAGAACTTATTCACTAATCACTTCAGACGAACAAAGATCTTGCCCGTATAATATTCCGGGACATACTAGGAATTTGATGTAAAAGTTTAAAATAGTTTTCCTAAAAAATGGTTGTCGATTCACACACAATTTGTTTTATATAATTAATATTCCCAATTCATGAAATGATTAATAGGGATATTAAATGTTTTTATTAATATTGCACATCTACACTTTATATTAAAAGGATAATCATACTATGAGTACACTTAAATAAATTCATCAATTCGTTTTATAAAATGTATATATCAATGATTCATGATATAAATTGTATTTTCAGTATTATTATGTATTAACACTGTTTCACAGCAGTTAGAACAGTTACTGTCACATGTTTATTTATTACACAATTTTATTATGTTGAAGTAGGATGATAAATAATTATGTCAATCACAGCAAATTAATATGGTATAAAATCACAATTAATATGTATGTTAAATAGAATGTCAATCACAATTAATATGTATGGTAATAACGTGAACGTGAACAGCGGCATACAGGGCCCAGTAATAGGAATAGGTTTCTAGTACCCAGCGGAGAAATGAAATGGAAGAAAAATCAGCTGTTGGAGAAACTATAAGAGCAGGATATCAGATGCACCCAGTCACTTTTGAGAAAGGGCGGAGCCCGAAATGCGTAAAGTGACTTGTTGCAGGAAGAGACTCCCGACTCATGAGCGGCTATTACCAGGTCTGGAGCGTGGAGAGTTCGAGAGCAGCCGTCTCTGGACGTCCCGGCTGTTCCCCGTGTCATTAACATCTCACTCCCATACCTCAGACAATTGGGTACGCTGTCTCCCCTGTGTGGGACTATCATAATTCATGGACACGTGTTTTTATGTTAGCGTTACATTTTCACCTTTAGTAAAGAGATTTTAACCATTTTTAGTGGGCTGATTTCCCTGTGGTTTTTTATCTTCTTTTACTTGTCGGTTATTAACGCTGTCTCTCCTCTATTACATGTTTGGATGCCTATGAGAATCCCTGGTCCAGTATCAAATAGGACTTATTAAGGACCCTTATTAGGACTTTTTATGGGACTACCTTAAAGATATGGTCGATTTTATATAGTTAGGGATCCTTGTATGCCGCTGCTTAATCAGACTTTTTTTTACATTTCTGTTTGTTGCACAATAAGGTATTCCCTCTTTATATGTTTTATTGGATGTTTATTAATATAGCACATTTGTATTGCTTTTCATCACAGAGAATAGCGCTTCTCTCCTCCTAAATTTTTATCTTTGTTGACATATTCTTTTATGGGGTTTGGTACCCCAAGGTAAGAGAGTTGCTGCAATATTAAAAAGGCGCTTTTAAAGTGATATACACACCTTTTTAAGATAGATATGCACGTACGCGAATATGGCCCAAGAATTATCATCAACTTGATAGATTCTTGTACTAAGTAGAGGTATATTAAGGATAGCACACATATATTAAAATAAGGATATTACTCAAATTACCATGCATGCCATTTGCAGGGCCACAGGTGAGTTAGTTCTAAGTTTATATACACATGATATATGACCTATGTAGGGACTCTGACAGTTGTAGAGTTAGGACCATCATAGCAGAAAAGATTTGAAAGTGACTGGTGACTTATCATATATTTACAAATGTTTACATTTTATTCTACATATAGGTATTGTTAGTTACTGGTTAATGGCAGTGTTGCTGGGGTACCATTCATACATCGCATCTCAGAGTCGGTGTTACAGTCGGCCAATGGGGTTCTCACCGGGGTGCGGAGTCTGTACCAGAACCAGGTTTTCACTAGAGCCTCTAATGGTGAGGATAGTCTGGGCTGATAGGTCGCAGTCCCCAGCAATAGCCCCCAAGGGGTACTGCAGCGTAGGTACAATGGCAGGAACCCGGGTATACACTGGAACCCTTGCACACAGTATGACAAGTAGGAATGCACACACTGGAACCCTCATAAACAGAAGTACAATAATCAAGTATACCAGCAGGAACCCAAATGCACTGGGGTACAAAAGGGAGTACAATGACAAGCACTAAATAGTGCTACAGGCTGAGACTCCACACACAGAAATGTATACTAAGGTACTGGAGAGGTGCTTCAGGAATAAGCAGCACCTGGTGCACAACAGATCCCAGAAGGTACTGGGAGGACGTGCTGATAGGATAAGAAACAGCACACTGCAGACAGAGACAGATGGAGCTGACTACCCAGATACTACACTGTAAGGTGGACAATACAGCGGAGCATACGCTCAGAAAAACACACTGGAGATAACACACATTCAGTGGAATATACATGCACAGCGATACACACTGGAGGACACAATACACAGTGGCAATGACTAGCTGGCGGAACACACTCACTAGCAAGATGGACCACGCTGTGAGGAGATGGTAACAGAAGGAGTACAACAGGCGGACTCCTACACACTGCGAGATGGCAAACGCAGGTGAACGCACCACAACTGTACAATGGAATATACAGCGGAGCACAAGCTCAGAAATGCACACTGGTGATAACACACACTCAGTGGAATATACATGCACAGCGATACACACCGGAGGACACAATACACAGTGGCAATGACTAGCTGGCGGACACTCTCACAAGCAAGATAGACAATGCTGAGAGGAAATGGCAACAGAAGGAGTATAACAGGCAAACTCCTACACACTGCGTGATGGCAAATGCAGGTGAACAAACAACAAGTGGCAGATGGAACACTCACCCGACAGGATGGAATATGTGAGATAGTAAACACATGCTCACACCACTCGAGAGCGTGTTGGAGACCGGAACCTGGCCGGGTCGAGGCCGCCAGCGGGAGTAGCAAACTACCCTTGCTGCGTACCTCACACAACACAGGGAGTCAACAAACAACACGCAGAGGGTATCAGGAAGGCAAGGGGGTCACACCAGGAATACAGGGTAACGGGAGAATGCAACAGCAATCAGCAAGACACAATCAGCTAGCAGGCACAATCGGGAAACCCAGACGCTCTAACCGACACCTGATTCTCCCGGCAAAGGCTATTTAAGGAGCACACCCCCAATCTGCTGTGGAAGCCAGACACATCTCCAGGGACCATTAACCTGCAGCTGGGGAAAAGTAGACAGATAGAATCTAGCCTGATTACACCCTGCTAGTATGACTCCTACAGCGTGTAACAGTCGGATGCAACTCCATCGACTACATTTCCATTGGGACATATTTAAACAGGACAAAGTTGTCGCTAAGAATAGACCCATTCAGAAATAGACTCAGCCAAAAGCTCGTTTTTAGCTGTCTCTATTTCGAAAAGGCAGCTATTTGCTTTTTTTTTTTTTGTTTTTTTTTTAGAATGGGTACTTACACAACCGGAGAGGTTAGGCTTCTTTATGTCTTTAGGCTCTGGGAAAGGTAGAGTTAGCGTCATCAAAATGGAGGGTTAGAGTTAAAGTCATGGAAGGGGAGGGTTAGGGTTAGAGTCATGGAAGGAGAGGGTTAGGGTAAGCTTGCAGATAGCGGAGTTTTAGGGTCAGGCTGTGGGGATGGTTGTCTTAGGGTTAGGCTATTGGAATGGAAGTCTTAGGGTTAGGCTATGGGGAGGGGAGTCTTAGGGTTAGGCTGCGGGGAAGGGAGGGTTAGGTTAAAGATTAGGATAAGGGTTGAGGGTTACATTTATACTTACCAGTCAAAGCACCATCTTCGATGTTCCACCCATCATTTGCATTGCCTCTTCAAGAAAGAGCCATTCTCAGCGGCAACCAACACCTGAAGGTTTCCTGAGTCAGTTCCAGAGTCAATTTACCCTGGATTACCCAGTGTCTGTAGTGCTCAATGGTTTTTGTATAGTCGATATGCTTACTACTTGTGATATCCTGAGAAAATCCTGGTTAATTGTGTGTCCTGCCTATGGCAAAGCTACAGGATTCCATATAGCTCACACACCATTTTTACTTGAGACATCCTAAGAACATACTGGTTACCTGTATGTCATTACATCTCTCTACCTATATGGTTTTATTTACCTCCAGCCTTTATTCTCTTTTATAGCCCCCAGGATATCTTGCTAGTCTGCACACCTTATTCTCTGCTACACTTTTTTGTCGGGTGTTACACCACACTCCATATTCTATGGAGCCATTTAAGATTTATCTTGTGGATAACTATAGATTGCATCTTACTCGGCCAATCCATCGTGGCTTTGGGTTCTTGGGAATTTGGGTAGGCATTAGATCACACAACCTATTGCTGAGCAAATGTGTCCACAATATTTCATAATAATGCAAAGCATTACAAAATGTTATTGTTTTTCAAAAGAAAGACAAAATTCACAGGTTTATAGAATAGACCTACTGACAAAATAATATGCTAAATGCTGTACTTTCATCCTGCTGGGGTTGTGAGGGGTTAAAATTTCCATGAAAGATTTTATGAGTTGATGATAAGTTTGAGAAGAAGACTGAATAAGTTTCAGATAAGTTTGTACAAAGATTATGATAAATATCTATATCAGGCACAGGAAACCTTCAGCACTCCAGGGGCTAGATTAACTAAAGTCGAGTTTGTCAAAATTGCCAGTGTTTGCTATTTTTTACTGCCAATTTTGAAATCTCAGATTTACTAAAGGTGATTTGTCTATTAAATCAACAGAGATGGGGTGTTTGTTTTTCAAAATCACCGTTGTTGAGCTATCTCTGGCAATTTTTCCCATTCATGAGATACAAATCTCAGATTTACTAAGGAGTGAGTTGTAAACTTACTGTAAAATGGGTTAAAAATCGCAAAGGATAATAGAGGTGGTTGTGAGTGTCAATTTCCTAGAAATCATCACTCACTTTGTACAAAAAAGCCCACCTTTGACAAAAAAATTTAAAATCTTAGTAATAATAAAAATCCCTGCCGTGGCATGCTGTTAACCCTTAGCATGCTGCGGCATATAGTACTAGAAGGCACAGCATGCCTATGTATTGCTGGGCATGCTGTGCCTTATAGTACAATAAGCAGCAGCATGGCTAGGGTTAAGGGCATGCCACGGCAGGGGTTTTTAATATTGTAAAGGGCATTTTTTTTTAATTTGTAAACATTTAAACCTTTGTAAAATGTTTATTAATAAGGAGCACCATGTGTGCCGATTTTGTAAGGGTTAATTTGCTGTGATTACAAGCTTAATCATGGTGAATAAACCCTTAAAACATCGCCACACATCGCTGTAGTTTATAAATCGTCAGGGGAAATTCGTCCCTTAGTAAATGCAGGAATTAAAAAAAAAATCGTTGCCAAACTACAGTGATGTGCAGAGATTTTTTGGGGCGATTTAAATCACCCTTTAATAAATCTAGCCTCAGGTGTTGTAAAACTACAACTCCCAGCTTGCTCCAACAACATCCAGCATCCAGTAGTTGATACCTGAAAGCATGTTTGTAGATTCAGAACATCTGGCGTGTCCCAGTTGCCAATGCCTGATATATTGGATAAATCACAGTGTTATCTAATGATTTATTGGTATAAAACAAGTTACTGAACAGTGGAATACCATTATAAGTAAACACTGAAGAAAGATTCAAGATATAGCAACATATTTACACAAGAGTAGAAACTTTTTGGCGAAATGACCTACTATGCATGCGTAGCAGGTCGGTACGTAGATAGCATCTATGCGGTCTTTAAAGAGTGAGACTGGAAGAGTGAGTTAGGTGTGGACCTGCCTGCACCTAACTCACTGTAACTGTGAATCCGGTCCACAACTGGCAATAACATCAGATTTATTGGGTGTATACAGGTAAATCATTGTGAGGTTTTATTAAAGGTATGATGTAATAAAATAGCGAATAGAAGTGTCATTTTCATACTTCTTATGCTCAGTGTTATGTTATTCATATGTGGATTATGAGCACTGTTTGGAGACATCAGAGTTTAGGCATAGCATCATTTGGAAGTGACATTAACTGAAATACAACATTTAAAGTGCAAACTGCTTAATAGTAAAGAACAAAAGTTATTTGCACTAAGTGCGCAGGATGGAAGGTTTGGTATGCCATTTCCAAGGCAACCACAGGTACTTTCTCACTGATAGCAGCAAAATAAGTCCAGTAGATCATGTAAATAATGAAAGTCTTTTTTTATTGGCACACACACACATGTAGTAGAACATAGCAAATATAGACAGTAAAAACAAATCCTAGGACTGCCTGCAAGCAAGTGTACCCGGCAACAGAAATCTTTGGGACGGGTACACTTATGTTTCTAAGGGCCCCCATCCTTCCTTAATAGTGTTTGCAGCAGTGGATAGCACGGTCCCCTCAGAACGTTGTGGCCCGTCACAGCTGTCTCACCCTGTTGCTGAGCCTGTCTGTCTTGTCACTTACTAATACATTAGACATACCCTGTATACTGTGAGTGGCCTTTGCGTCCATTTCAGAACATACCCCAGTATTCCTTTACCTATGCTTTAAGCCTCACTGGTTGTCTCTTTCATAGCATGGCTCTACAGATGTTGCAAAACTATGAATCCCAGCTAGCTGTCGGGTATCAGATCTGTCTATGCAGTCAAAGCATTGCTGTCATGATAAATTTCAATATCTTGTATATAAAGTAGTAGTTTAGGTAAATTAAGTGACCTTTTATGACCCTGGCCTGGAATCCTTGCAGAGATGTGTTTACTTCAAGCCAGAAAATTTTTTGTATGTATATTGTGAATACCAATAAGGATTTATGTGTGTATGCCCAGTCATTAAATGCCAGACTTCTCTAAATTCCATAGATGCAGTTCTCAAGATCAGCCGGGTGAATACAAAAATCTGAAAAATCCTTTTGGAGGAAGGAGGGAATGAGGACGGCTGATTTGAGGTGGAAAGCAATGTTCTTGGGATCTCTAAATGGAGAGAAATGTGCCATATCCTTTGTCTATTACTACTACTCTAGTCCCAGCACAGAAAGTATTTTTGCTTAAGTGAAACTCTCTGCATGTAACCCTTTTATTTTATGAGAAACTATTTGAATCTTGTGTGTAATTTTGTTATCAGAAAATCCCTTTACAAGTGGCACAGACGTCTTATTTCCAACACTTTCTTTGCTAATACCAGATATGACAGCCGTGGCCTCTTTATATAAGCTTTGACATTCCAACACTGTCACAGCTTATACAATGGGGCTGGCATTAGGGGCCTGATCCAGCGCTACGAAAATTCGCACGACGGGCGAATGCGAACGTACGCTCGGGCGTATCAACCTACACGCCCCTAACACTCCCATAGTAAAGTCCCTGCTTACGGCGGCTATACCCTACACTGGGTACGACCGTCGGCCGTACAAAAATTCGCAGAAAATACGCTGAGAAAATACGCTTAGCACGCCCATACTGTACAATTTAAATGGCTATCCCCGCCTCCCTGTAGTAAAACGGGCGCCCAGCCGACCATCGTAAAGAAAATACGCCCAGCGAGCGAAAAATTCGCTCACAATACGCCCGCTATTCGCTCATGACGCTCGGGCGACCGGAAGCTGTCATACTGGGCATGCGCATTGCGAATTTTTTGCCGAAAATTCGCATACGCTCGTCGTACGGTCGCTTGCGATCGCTGCTCTGGATCAGGCCCTAGGTGAGGAAGGTGTTTAAAGCAAGTTGACTGCACTGCTTGTAGAGGAATTTTGTAGAGAAACACACAAGATAGTGGGGAGATTGAATGGCTGTAGAGAGACATACACAAGCAGTAAGGAGATTGGATAGCTATTATGAGACATGCACAAGGGGGTATAAAGGATGGCTGTAGAGAGACACACAGGAGGAGTGGACAGAAAGGCTGGATGGAGGCCTATTGAATATGTGTAGATTTCTATGCCACATGAGTTTATTCCTCATATACTATAGTTTTAATTTCAGACATTTCCTTTAATTAAATGTATCCCAGCAAAATTATGTTTTGGCTGAGGGGAAGGAAAGCTTAGGATTAGGCTGCAGAGAAGGGAGTCTTTGGATCAGGTTGCGGAGAAGGGAGTCTTAGGGTCAGGCTATGGGGAGAAAATGGTTAGGGCTAGGGTAATGGAAGGGTTAGGTTTAGGGTAATGGAAGGGGAGGGTTAGGGTAAGGATTAGAATAAGGGTCGGGGTTAGATAAATACTTACCATTCGCTGCTGCATCTTTGGAGATGATCGATTGCTTCTCTTTGGCGAGGCAGAAGCAATCGATTTGAGAGCCAGTTCAAAGCTGGCTGGTAAAGGGTCATTCTTACCATAGACCCAACCCTTCTTCCTTCACAAAACCAGCAATATCTAAGCAATGTCAACAAGCAGTGTGAACAGTTATTTATTATTATTGATTATTTCTGTACTAAAAACATTTTATGGAGTTCCAATCAAATAATTAACTTTCTTCTTTTTTATGTCTACGTTATAACACTACAAAAAATGTATACTTTACAACAAAATCTGTAACAGTAATAAAATTATACATAATGTTTATCTTATTTTTCACTTAGTTTTAATTGGTAATAGCTTTAATTATGAATTTACAAACTGTAATTGAATATGCATTTCTAGTAAAAAAAAAAAAAAGAAAAAACCCTGTTTAAAAAAAATTTGATCTTTAGGATACGGAATATAAATATTTACATTTTATTTAAAATTATTTAACAGTATACATCTATCTATATACAGTGTGGATGATACATGGTTTGATAGTAAGGGCAAATCAGATGCAAGGTTACAGCCTTGCAAATACATGTTGCAATGTGATTGATGCAAATAAATAAAAAAAATTAGCATACAAGTAAATTCTTAAATTATGCCATAGAACTTTAAATATTGCATATCATTATGTTTCATCTCTATATCAGACCTGATCCAGAGTTCTTGGACAATGTCTGCTAATGGGTCGCCTTTTTCGAAAGGGCCGTTTTGGAGACACCGGACCTGATTTAGAGACTGAAAATAAGTGAGGAAAGTTATTCCTGGGCTAAACCTTGTTGATTGCAGGGGAGTCATATTTCAACTGTTGCAAACAGTATTAGAGTTGAGAGGTTATGTTTCCTGTCCCAAGTCTAAATAACAATTACAACATGGTTTTCCTCAAGACTACATTTGCACTAGTTTTGCTCTTATTCTCAAACTCCAGATCAGCCCGAGTATGTTTTATACCAAAGCATCATATGGTGATGTTGTCCAAAGCATTATTTTAATGTTAAAAAATATGTGCTTAAAAAAACCCACAAGTTTACAAAGTCTTACACAAGAAATATGGCAATGTGTTCCATACTATCATGGCTTAATATCACCTGTGCAATTTCTATGAGCATTTTTACTCTACATAGTATTTTTATGTTATAATTGAGATGTCAAACCTAACTAAGAAATATATCCAGAGTTTTGGAGAAATAGCAAAATCTGATGCGGGCCTGTAATAAATTTTATGCACAGAAAATAATTATCTTTTGTGTATCACGCAATAAATATTGAGATGGTTCATATCAATTGTAATTTCGAGTTGAGCTAGAGGACACCATCTCTCAAATGGAATTTTATTTACACAAATTAAATTTGCTTCCAAGCTGCAGGTTTGCACATGTTTTTACTGTTATTCACAAACTCTGGATTAGCCCCAAAGGGTGAGAATTTTCCCCAGTTATTATTAAATAGTGAATATTTTTATTTTGATGCAAAGTCCCTGTCACCAGTCTCCTATTGTTGATAAATTCTGTTGGAGTGCTGCACCAGGTTGCATATCAGAGGGCAGATGGGAGGACTTCCCTGCGCATAGG
>WWET01004266.1:74088-92646 GCA_011038615.1 Limnodynastes dumerilii
TCCACCTATGTATGACGTCACATAGGGGTGGCAGTGGCACACTAAGGGGAGGTTTCTGGTAGCACCTCTACCTCCATACCCACAAACACAATGAAGATTTAAAAAAAAAAAAAAGGTTGAAAAAAAATCCTGAAAATTGGATAAAGGGGTGTGGCTTTACAGGTACCAGCAACAGTGATAACATTGCAATGCTGATTTATAGGAGACGTGGCTTCATGGTTAGGCAGGGGTACAGGAGTAGTAGTCCTTCTTTGTTTACTATATATATGTTTACTATATATTACAGGAATGGGATGGGCACATGCTTTAGTATAAGGGAATATATTATGGGTCTGGGAATGGCACATACTATAATATAATAGGGTATATTATGGGTCTGGAATTGGCACAAAAATTTATATAATGGGATATATTATGGGTTTGGGAATGGCACATACTATAATATAATTTGGATATAATTGGGGGTCTGAGAATGGTATACTATATACTGTATATAGTGTGCCATTCCCAAAGCCTAATATATATCGCATATATTATAGTATGTGCCGTAACTAGACACCTAATATATTGCCACATGTACTTTATGTAGTGTGCCATGTTCAGACCCCTAATTTACTCATGTATTACACACATTGGAAACCCCCCTTTCAAAATCGTTTGCCACTGGATGAAGTGCTACAGCTCGGGTCCAGGCCCCATAATATCTGGGGGCAGCCTTGGTGTTGATTTCATACTCAGAGAGTGTACATTTGCATCTTGTCTGGTCCGGAGGTTGATCCAGATATATAAAGTAACAGAAAATTAAGATGGAAATCTACATTTTCTAGCAAGAGATATAATAGAAATCAGTCAGCGTTTCTTAGCTCAACTCTAAGTGAGAGAGTAAAATGAAAAATGCTCGGTATTAGGGTGCAATAAGCAAAAGCAAACTACATGGTATTATGTTTTCTTCACATTTTTCCTCGTACTATAGTGAACGGACAAGAGGCATACTCAGGTACTGCAAACTAGCAGACGTTATTTTGTCATTGGGTTTCTTAGATTTGTAAAATAATATGCAAAAATTTTGCATTAATAACGTTATAAGAACAGGCTTAGAACTTGCCAGATGTTCAGCGACTGTATTATCCTGAGGATCATGGCAACTGCAGGCTTGTCACTGCATAGACAAGGCCAGGGACCAAAATCGCCCTGGGTTCGATTCATGTATAATTCCTTTGTTAGAATTATTAGAAAAAATGCAATTAAAGGGGAGACATCAAGTTAAGACATTGTTTTGCTACATTAACAGGATTTAACATTCCCTCACCCATATATGAGGTCCAAATGCTGTCCAGTTCGTAAATGATAGGATAAAAAATCAAAATATACTTCTTGAGGTAGACTAAAATTTTCAAAGGCACATATGTTCAGTTTGATAATGTATATACTGTACTATACACTGTTTGCTTACAAATCTTCTAAAGCTGGGTCACTTTCAGAAAACAAGCATCAAAAAAATCAGTTCATCCAGAGATAATTTGCCATCCAGTCTTCAGGCCATCAAGAGTAAAGGATGTGAAATAGTAAAAAATGTTCTTAGAATGTGGGACTCTCTCTAGACAAATCCAGTCATACAAATATGAATGACAAGTGAAACCTACACTTAATTATCTTAATAAGATTAATGGGCTCAGAGTTTTTTTTTAAGTTGCATGAATTAATTGGCTGCTTTATAGTCCTGTAGTAAAATTTGTTGCCAAACTGGTTGTAAAATATATTGTGCTGTTTGTAGGAGTAATGATGGGTGCCCAGTGTGGATACTTTTGAAGACTGAACATTGGTACTGCCCAAGTTGAAATACAAAGCATTACCACCATAACTCCCAGAATATTAATGCCCAGACCGGCTTTTACCTGCAGGAAAAAAAACATAATAAATAACCATATATTATGAAGCTACTAGAGTTTCTGCAAAACACTTTTCAAATGACAACTAAGACAGCAAATATGTGTAGGTTATCAGACCCTTACAACTTTTTAGTTTACTATAGGTATACATTTGTAGAACACCAGAGGCCAGATTTGCTAAGCTGCGGGAAAATGTTGCCCATAGCAGCTAATCATTTTATAGTTGACATTTTATAGAATGTAATAGGAAAGTGAGAGCTAGAATCTGAGTGGTTGCTATGGGCAACATCTCCACTTTTCCTTTCCCGCATCTTAGTAAATCTAGCCCCACGTGTTAGGGGTGGAAAGAAAATTATATATATTACCAAAGGTGTTGTTATGACATAACCAGGGGCCTTATTTACAACTTTCGATCTTGTTAAAGTCTGCAATCTCTGGCAAGTTGAAAAGCGCTGAATTTACTAATATAAATTCAGGCTTAAATCGCTGGAGATGAGGGTTTGTAAAACTCGCCGTAGAAAAAATCGCTATGGCAAGTATCAAAAGGCAGAGCATACAAATTGCTGTATTTACTATACAGCGATTTGTAAAATCTCTGCCAACTCGCCTCAAACTCTGGTGACAAAGAGAAGTGGATGTGAGGGTCGATTTCATAGAAATAGTCACTCACGCTGAGAAAAAAAAACCCACCTGTCAAAAAAAAACAATTTTTCAATAGTTAAAATGGCTGCAGCAGAAACCAAGTAACCCTTAGCATGCTGCGGCATCTAGTACTATAAGGCACAGCATGCCCTTGTATTGCAGGGCATGCTGTGCCTTATAGCAGTGCTCCTCAACCAGTGTGCCACAGGATGTTGCTAAGTGTGCCGCGATGCAATGCCTCCAAAAGGAGAAAAAGCACTGGAAAATCTTGTCTTAAGGGGATACTGGGGAGGCTGGAGACACATGAATGGGGACTACTGGGGAGCCTGGAGACACATAATTGGGGGGCTACTGGGGAAGCTGGAGACATATGAATGTATACTACTGAGGAGGCTGGAGACACATGAATGTGGGCTACTGGTGAGGCTGCAGACACAAGATGGGGGCTACTGGCTAACATAATTAAATTAGTTATAAGAAAAAAAAATTATTAGCTGCAATGTTAAATTTAACAAATAAAAAAATAACAATTAAATATAAATTCTGTGCATGTACTTAGTAATTGCTTCTTTTTTTTTTTTTTTTATATTTTTGCTTTTGGTGTGCCGCGGAATTCTGGGAAGGGCTTAGGTGTGCCAAGGGGGAAAAAAGGTTGCGGAGCACTGCCTTATAGTACCATAAGTGACAGCATGTCAAGGGTTAATTGGATGCTGTCGCAACCATACTGTCCTCCGTTACTGTTGAAATATATATATACATATGTCACCTCCGTTCCCTAATAGTATACGTCCCCTCAGTAAATTAAAGAAAAGAATGTTGTCCTCGTTCATAGAAAAGTTAAGGTTAATAGGTTGCTGCCGCAGCCATTTTAAGTCGTTTCAACCATTTTTACATAATTTAAAAGTTTAATACAAAAAAAAAACTGCAATGTCCCAATATTTTGAAAGGGGTTCATTTGCGGCGATTAAAGGGTTAATCGTGGCGAATAAACCCTTTAAAAATCGCCAGACATCTCTGGAGATTGAAAATCGCCAGGGGAAATCGCCCCATTGTAAACACGGCGATTTAAAAAAAAAGTCGCCTCCAAACACCGGCGATGTCCCGTGATTTTTAGGGGAGATCTCGCCCCTTAGTAAATGAAGCCCCGGTTTTCTTTTTATGTGCTTCTAGTTTTCCAGTTACTGAAATCCTTTAAAAAACATGTGGAGTGAAATTAAGTAAATGATCCTGAGTGTAATTTCTCAAATTGAGACAATTATATCAAAATGACAAGGTTCCACATTACAGTTGCTTATTAACATTTGCTTTATTCATTTGGTGTAGCTTGTCTTCAATCAAGAAAATATACAAGTATCTACTTACCATGTCTATAACCTGTAGATGACCATAGGAAAAGACAATTGCATTTGGTGGATTTGCTACGGGAAGAAGGAATGCGAAAGAGGTACATAGAGTTGTGGGGATGAGAATATAAAGGGGATTCACAGATATGGCTTCAGCCTGCAATAAGTGGGAGAAAAAGACACTTAATCATTGACTGTAACCTAGACTAAATTTTATAACATGATATGCAATTAATTTAATAAACATAAAAGAATCATTTTGAAATGTATAATGATTAAACCATTAATCACAAACACTTTTTTTTCCTTAGAAAGCAAGACAAGTGCTTTTTCAAAATACTTTTAAAACTAATATTATAGAAATGATCTTTGTTTTTGAAACTGTTAACAGACTTACATATTGACAAACTGACGTGTGAATGGAAAAAGGGGGAAATGAGGAGACTGATCTACAGAGCTTGGTGAGGTATTCCAAAGCATCTCTGCTCATTGTATTGATATTTTTGCTCCACAACAAAGCTAGTCTTGGTAAAAGAATGTCATTGCTTAGACGGTTATCAAAGGGTTTTGGTCCAGCGCTCACTAACACAGCTACACATGTAAAGGAATAAGTTGCTTCTACAGAATACATCAATGTACAAATGCTGTAATAGCGCTGCAATTCCCAGGGCCAGATTTACCAAGCTGCGGGTTTGGAAAAGTGGAGATGTTGCCTATAGCAACCAATACTTTTTGCACCATACTGTTTAGACACTGGGAATTGCAGAGCTATTACAGCATTTGTACAATGAATTCATCTTATGTTACATAACTGCCTTTCCGAATGAAAAAAGTACAAGAGATTGCTAACATAGAGGTTGATAATAAAGTAACTACTAAGCTTTATTTATCAAACGTCTATCTATGTTATAAAAAGCTGATGCAGTATAGTTGTAAATGTGATTGACAAATCTTTTTATTTATAAACATTTTCATTTAATTGTTATTTAAATCAATTTAAGAGGGCGGTTATGCCAATAATGATACATTTATGCTGGTACTCACCAGTGGAGCTAATATGGGTAAGAAAATTGTGATTGTTGCAGGGTTGCTGGCAACTTCAGTTACTGAGGTTACAATTATACATGCAATGAGAACCACTATCCATATAGGGAGTGAGCCAAGAGGAGTCATCTTGTTTCCAATCCATTGTGATAGTCCAGAGACCTGTAAAGGTAACATGAAATTCTTGAGTGGTTGAAAGGCTGATGAATTATTACCATGGGAAGGCAGAATAATATTGTCATTTTTATTTTGCATTGCTTTTTGCTACTTCTGATGTTTCATACTAATAAAAGAAAACCAGACCAGATCCAGACTTTTTCAGCTGCGCAAACTTATGCGACATGGTATGGAAGTCTGAATATGTCCCCCCATGAAAATCACTCACTTATCATTGCCTAATTCTCCCATTATGCCAATGCTTTTCATTCTGCAACCCACAAAATCAATCAACTTTCTGTTCCTAACTCCACAAGCCTCAGGACACACAGTGCAGCCATCAGGGTTATGGCTCAGCTGCTACATATCTGTATAGTTCATGCTATTTCTTATGTCATGGGAGAATTATTATTTGATAGTACATTATTGATGTTGGAAAGTAAGACAGTGCAGAGAGGAAAGATCCTGTTTTTTCCCATTCCACTGTTATTGTATGGAAATTATATGGAAAAGTACCCTTAATAAACATATTTGGAAAAAAAGATCTAAAACTAAAGTCTACATGAATACACTTATTAATATTTTATGTGTGTGTGTTATGTTTAGCACGTGCTTGAGAGTTATATTATACTGAGATAACTTGCTAATTGGAGAGAGCGGGATTTCCATTCTATTCATAGTATCCCCTTTCAGGGTAAGACACTGGTGCTCCTGTTGAAAACACAAGCATTATGATCAAAAGCCTAGGCTAGTTTTCATAAGGTAAGAGGGGGCACCATACTCAATGTCTCTCATATATGGGAGGACAGACTAGTATATTAGTGTGGGATGATGAAAAATTGGTGCAATCTGGCTGTTCTTTGGTTTTAAATTTATTGCATGGTGGTGTATCTGAGATCTGAAGGCAGTTGCTAGTAACATATTTCATGTAAGAGATATTTATTCTCATCACTAATACTACTGATTTTTTTAAAATTGGTTGTTGTGATTATTTACAAAGCATACTATAAGCCATGACCCGGATTCACAACATCGTACGTGTTGCACATATGGGCCCGTATTCAGACCTCCATTATTAGGCATGCGCAGTAGCTACTATCAGTATTTTAAGACCATATGTGCAACACGTACGGTGTTGTGAATCCGGGCAATTAAAAGCAACAGATTTCTTTGGAAACCCAGGACTGGATAGGCAGGAGGGCCCATAATCTACCGTTTGCACCTAATCCACATTTGTCAACAAAGTGTTGAGTTAAGTTATTTGTAATTAAGTTAAAACAAACATGTGTTGGGTGGCTGGCGTTGAGGTGTGCGTGACAGAGGGTATAAAGGTGACTTCCAAACTTTGTCAGGGAATGGGGATAAATATCTGGTCAACATTGGCAGACACCTCTAGTGGAAGATAGGTCACCGGTCCTGTGGCTGGGACCTGGTCTGCGTCCTTGTTCATCTGGTGGTGTGCAATTGAAGAGGTAAAGCCTGGGGGTGTTGGGAGGCTAGAGGAATCTTTTTGACAAAAATGTCACCGATCACTGAGATGATCACCAAGGATGACACGCGTTGTCAATCCCCGCTAAGGAACTCTGTTTTGCTAAATTGGGACATCCAAAAGTTCCTTTTCAGATGTCCCTATTTCGGATAAAGCAGAGTTTCTATTTTTTTTTTGTGAATCGGTAGCATGGGTAGCATAGCAATCGAAATCCCAGCCAATTCGCAACTGGCTGAGGAGAAAACGGCCGATTCGAAAATGGGCCATTCGTACCAGAGCCCCACACCCATTGACACCCCACCAGCTATTAGTACCACCTATCTTTACCCTAAATATAGTCAAATTAATCTCAAATTTAAATTGCTAACCAATTTTTAACCAAAAGTTAATCAACCTATGTTCCCTTTATTCCTACTTCAGTTGTCCAAATTGTCATGTTAGTGAGTTGTGGGTAAGGTTAAAATTGTTGATCAGTTAGGTGTTTCAGCATTGTTGTTATAAATAACTTTAGAGATTCAATCTCACCATCATGACCTTACCACATACTGTGATCCATTGTTATCATTACCTCACAACCTTCTGCCAATGCAAATCCACCACCAACAAGAATACCAATATCCCAAGGCATGCAGGCCTGAAATTCCTTCCATGTAATCAGTGGTTCATAATCAAAAGAATCTAGGGAACAAACAATTAATTTAGCACATGCTTCAAATGCCATGACATAAAGTGAATAAAATTAACTTAAAACTTAAACGTATGGTCTTCTAGGTCCCAGTATAGTAGGTGGGATGTAAGGTCTGATCAGCCAATAGGCAGCTAAGGCTGTAACCTAGCGTTGAGTCTTTAAGGGGACATATCGGATTTGGATCCAATGCAGCCTGGACCCTTTTGCAGCTTAAACCAAACACATGCAGCAGTGGCTGCCACAAAACTGCTGGGCTTAGGCTGTTCTTCCCTGACAGTGGGACCTTGCAGTCACCATTAGACTCACTACACTGAGTTGTAGACAGCACTAGTCTAGTGATACACTGTGAGAGTAACTTACTCTTGCAAGTATGTTAGTTCACAACTGCCAACTGCACACTGACGACCTTCTTCCACTCCTCTACTCCTTTTTTATTCTGATTGACCAACTGAGCAGAGATGAGAGTGAGATGTCTTTTCACCTATTTCTAGTATTTTTATTTTTACTAGTGTTTTGTTTTTTTATTAACCCATTGATTGGTTGTCAGGAAAGGGTGTGACTTTTTTCATATAACAAAATCACCTTCTGATTATAGAGCGACGACTTTATAATATTTCATCACAACTGCCTACTCACATTACTTAACTGATATTTCCATTTGGGAACAGTCTTATTATATGCTTAATGGAAATGAGAAATTAAGAGTTTCTGTTTTTCTTTAATTATGGAAAACACAACTGTCAATGGTATAAATCACTATTAAAATACTATTGTCTCTTGCCTGCATCATACTTCATTGGGTTATTTAATTGTGTACTTTGGCATAGACTTAGCTGAAGTGCTCCCCATAAATTCACTTTACCTTTTAAATAAAAAGTTGTGAAAAATAAATAAAATTGTATGGAGGATTATAAATTCACTTACTGCCAGTTGATAGAGGTAAAAAGGAACACTGGACAAACAGACAAAGAGGATAATGGGACCAGATGGGATACATCCGAGGATACTAAAAGAGCTTAGAGGGGTGCTGGCAAAATCATTAACTGAATTATTCATTCAGGACCGGATCCAGACCTCCGCCTGCTTTCCGTGCGCGCGGGGGTCTGAAATTACGCGAGACAGAGGGGAATGCACACCCCCTGCCACTACCCTCTGTCATGCGGGCTTTATGGCAGCTTACGTGTGGGAGCCCCCTCCCACACTGTACACTTTACATGCTTCCCCCCGCCCGCTTATAGCCCAAGCAGTATGGATTCACTGGGGGAAGATCATGTCAAACAATGTTATTGAATTTTTTTTGACTGGGTCAGTAAAGTATTGGATAAATTGGGGAGCTGTAGACATAGCTTATCTAGATTTTAGTAAGTCTATTGACACTGTGCCACATCGCAGACTGTTTAATAAGATGGAAACTTTGGAATTAGACTTAAAGATAGTTGCATGGATATGATCTTGGTTACAGGATAGACAACAGAGGGTTGTAGTAAATGGAATCCCTTCTGGGGATGGTAAGGTAACCAGTGGAGTACCCCAGGGTTCTGTACTTGGACCAGTGCTATTTAATATCTTTATAGGTGATATTGCCTGTGGTATCGAGGGGAAAATAGATGACACAAAGATATGTAACAGAGTAGACAAGCCAGAAGGGGTACAGAAGATGGGGGATGATCTAGGTAGACCGGAGGAATGGTCAAGAGTGTGGCAACTGCAGTTTAATGCCAAAAATTGCAAAATCATGCACTTGGAACACAAAAACCCAAAAGCTAAATATATCATTAATGGCACTACATTAGAAACTACTGAGAAGGAAAGGGATCTAGGAGTCATTATTTTATATGACTTAAAGGTAGCCAAGCAATGTAACAAAGCAATGAGAAAGGCAAATCAGATGCTTGGTTGCATACGGAGAGGAATTAGTAGCAGAAAGAGAGAAGTAGTGATGCCCCTTTATAGATCGTTGATACAACCTCATTTAGAATACTGTGTTCTTGAGACCATATCTCCAGAAAGACATAAATACATTAGAGACTGTGTGAAGAAGAGCAACTAAAATGGTCCATGGCCTGTAAACAAAACATACCAAGAAAGGCTAGAGGAACTAAACATGTATAGCTTGGAGCAGAGAAGGGAGAGGGATATGATAGCAGCTTTCAAATATATCAAGGGTTGTGACCGGCTAGAGGAGGTTGGCATTTTTCGAAGGAAGAGGTGTAATAGAACACGAGGGCATAAATATAAACTGGAGGGCGGAAGATTCAGAGGAAATGTGCGGAAAATTACTTTACTGAAAGGGTGCTAGATAAGTGGCATAGTCTTCCATCTGAGGTGGTTGTGGCTAACACTGTAGAACAATTTAAACATTCTTGGGATAAATATAAGGATATCCTAAATCTCAAACTAAATTGAGGTTAAATACGGTCCAGGGTCAGTATAGTTTTAAATAAACAAATGGGCAGACTGGATGGGCCATGTGGCTCTTATCTGTCGTCACTTTCTATGTTTCTATAATAACAGAATCAGGCATTAGGTTCCTTAAATATCAGAACTGTGCCCTCCTGTCCATAGGACACTACAGGGATCGACCCTCAGATATTGTAACAGCAGTGTAATACACCAACATCATTAAAATGAGAACAAAACAAATCAGGGTGCAAGGGATAGCAAATCCTAGGAAGAAAACAGGGCGTAATGCCCAATCACCTCACTTATAAGTACCTAAAAAGGAAGCTAAAATGCTACACACACAGCTACATCCCATAGACTAAGACACAACATCCAAGATGACTAAAAATCAAAGATTACACACACAACCTATAAATTTAACTTCTTAATTAATTAACAGATTTTTATATAGTGCCAGCATATTATGTAGCACTTTACCACTTTAACACTCTTATAAAATAAGACTGGGTACCACAAAACAGACCAGGTGGGTGAAAACGGAGTTGGCCCTAGGCATAGACAACATAGGTGAATTGTCTAGGAAGGCATCTGCCGCAGAGACACTGATCTCTCTGAATTTCAGTGCTGTGCTACTGAAGGTGATATAGCAGGAAGAGTCATGCTATTAGCTGTGTAGTAGCACGTTTCAGAGAGAATGGTACCTTAGTCTCTGTCCCTGCAGTTGGTATCAGGAGCAATTGAATACAAGGGCTGGCCGGCCGATCACAGTGTGTGTGTGTGTGTGTCACAGAGGATGAGGTGCAGTAAATGTGTGTCAGAGAGGATGTATTATGGGGTGCAGTATATGTGTGTGTATGTATGTGTTAGAGGTAGGTAAAATGTAATATGGGGTGCACTGTGCATGTGTGTGTTTGTGTGTGATAGCTCTGATAGCTATGTCGGGTGTGCCTAATCTAGTCTATAGTGTTAGTTATTAGTTTTCCTTAAAAAATAACAATTATGTCACTTGTCTGTTGTGTACAAGAAACATCATGACCTTATTATATTGTGCACAAATAGGATATTGCAACTTTGTTTTTGTGGGGAGTAGATTTACACACCCTCACTCATATATTACTGCATTAGAGATCTCCTTGCAAAAGGCAAGTTTTCTTAAATTATATAAAAATGTAAATACTGATGTAAGTTTGCATGAAACTGTTCTAAATGTTTGTGGGGGAAGGGGGGGTCGCTTAACAGGGAAAGTGTTGAAAATTACATTTGCAAAAATGTGATTATAGTAAACAATCGCTGCCTTTTCTTTTTTTTGTTTCCTCTGGAAATTGGTACAAGTGGTTTCATTTAAAATTCCTCATGCTGTGTAACGGCTTAATAGTAGCATATGCATTCAAAGATACCAATCCCATTAAATATGTTTACTGAAAGAGAACACTCAACTGATTTTTTCAGTAGATTTTCTTTTCCAGGGATATGCAGGGACGATAAAGAAAAGAAGTCCCACGAGCAAAGCCGCTGTTGAATCGGTAGCATAGCCACGGTATCTATAAATACAGAGAATTAAGAAAGTGAAGGAGAGCAATATTTTATATGATAGGTATTAGGAGAGTGTGTACCTAGAATATGAGTGTGGTATGCCAGCATAATGGTCTCTCTTTCAAAAGACCATTGCGGGGCTGTAAAATGGTGACTGCTGGTAATTGCAGAGAGTCTCCATTTTGCAATGGTGGAGTGGCTCCCAGAGCCACAAAGATTTCTGTGTCATAAAGGTAAGGCTTTCCCTACCCCTAAGCTTTACCATTCCCTAACCCTCCATTTTCCACAGCCTAACCCTAACCTTCCCCGTAAGCCCCAATCCTAACCCTCCATTGTTAGGCCCTAAACCAAAACTCAGCCCCACAGCAGCCATTTTCTCATTGGCAAGAAATATCGAAAATGATATAACTGCCATTGAGCTGACGGCTATATCATGTTCAAAATAGGGCGTCACGGACTGGCAACAAAATCCCATAAATTTTGATGGTTTCCCATTTCCAAGAGGCAACTTTATCTCATCTTAATTATACAATCAAATGTTTCCTCTGCTACATTGAAATCCATTTCCTGTTTACTGAAGTTCTTTCCTGTCTGTGACAAAATCCTCCCTTTTTGATGTCTGTAGTCACACATCAGAAGCAGGGTTTGTAGTTCGATGGATGTCGACTATAAAACCTCACATTTGCCACCTGGCTGCATTCTTGGCAATTACTTTCAAATTTTATTTACTAAGATAATGTAGGAGGTAATGAAAGCAAATATATTAGGTTTAGGGCTATAAATAAGCTTTACAAGAGTTTGTTTAGTAAATATTAATTTAAATATACACTATGTATTGTCTGTCACAATTCAATCAAGAACTAAAATAAATATATCTTAGTTAACACCACATCATTTAGAATTTTTTTCACTATGGATCGGAGCCTTAACTCTGCTGCTAATGCGAGGGTAGCACCTCTGCAGCGGCAGAGAAAATTCGAAAGTAGTGGAAAGTCGCATTTTCCATATGCGACTTCTATTTCCTGCACCCTTCCTTAAGTTTTACACACCAGCCACATTCTAGTGAATGTTACATAAGTTCTTAACCAAATCCTTACTGTACAATTACCATACACCCCCCACCTACCATGCATACACAATGTATGGATGGTGGGTCAACCCAGCATCGCAAAGGATTCTTGCACATAAGCCTGCATCATGAAGATGTAGATTCAAACTGGTAAGTTGATATACAGCTTCAAATGCAATTGACAGAATTAAAGAACTAGTTTAGATTAGATTTTTATACAGTTTATAAATAAGCAGCTACTTTTCCCTATTGGCAATTGGTTCATCAGTAAGTGGTAGAATCTCCCTTTCCTGTTCCAGACTTCTAAACATTACCCACTATGCCACATGTCCAAAATTCTGGTGGAGTCACTGCCCATATCAAGTAAATAGAACCTTCTAAACACAGAATCCCACCCCAAGTCTGTGTGAGAGAGGTATTAGACTTACTGTGGAAATAGTGAAGACCACCCAGGAAAAAATCCAGGATCCCTTGTAAACCATAGCAGTGCCATTATAAGAAACAGAATAAAGGTCATGATCTCTTGATAGCTACAAGAAAATTTAAGTTGAAAATTAAATAAAATTGTGAACAAATTTAGTATTCTTGATATGCTTTTTCTTTTACCAAATTTGTTGTTGTACTTCTGGTGAATATTTACCTTACAGAGCCGAGTTTCTTATACTCATCCATGATGACCTTTGCAGATGCCTTTTCTCGTTCAGTTTTCTCCTTGCCACATTGAAACAGCTCTTTAAAACTAAATTGAAATAATATATTTTAATATATTAATATACATTTTTAAGTGTTTTTTTATGGAACATTAAGATTCATATTGGTTAAATTTAGATATCTGGTAGAGGCACCAGATATCCTTATTTGAGATAGTAAGAACCAAGGTTTCAAATACCATCTGCTGCTCTACCTCTCAAAAGTACTTCTGTACATATACTGTAACACCACCATAATTCAAATAAACCATATAATTATGCTACCGGAGATATTGGGGTTCTGCCACACTTTAAAGATGATATGAAGAACCTGCTTAGTAAAGCCAATTAGCTGGGACTGCATTTTATATAGTGCTTTATATGGAAATAGGTCTCATGAGTAGTAGACACTAGCATCATCTCTGTTTTATTTAGTGACCATAATAATACTTTGTGCATTGTATATAAATCCTTAGAATGTTCGGTTTATTGTATATTATTTATGAAGGTTCTTTGTTTTTTTTTTATCAACAAAAGAACACTATTCATATCCACATGAGACAAAACCACATCTTTGTTTGTTGTTCAGCAACATTTTTGTTGAAATCTGTAGCATGCAGGATACTCCCTCATAGTAAGATATACTGCACTATGAAATGTTGCCCTTATTAACTGCTGTGTTAACAATGGTATACTGAGGACATATCGCACAAGATGGCATGGGCTTAGCAATGGCTAACCATGATGCATAAGCAATGCATAACATCCAACAGGATGATCATATACCAATCCCACCCAATATTACACAACATATCCTCGCTTAACCACACTAAATGACCACATATGTGCAGGTCCGTAACTAGAGGTGTGCAATAGTGGTGGAAGAAGCCCATGATGCCAAGCTTAAGGGGGGCACCAGTAAGTTAATATTTAAGGTTAAATTGGTTTGTAATTTAGGGTTGGAGGCACTGGTTTTTCTTTCTGCCCGGTGCAAAAATTTCCTGTTACGGCTCTGGAAATGTGTATATAGAGAATTGTTAATACATTTTTACCTCTTACTGTTTACTAAGCTATTGGTTTACCAAACCAGATCACTTTAGCTATTAAGGATCGGATTCACACTTGTGAGTGTGATCCGTAGGTGCAGATACACATGTATCCGCACCTACTTCTCCGGTCCCTTCCCTCGCCCCTGTTTTTAGGTACCTTATGGCACTTACGAGTAAATAATATCCTGTGTAATCACAAGCTTTTATAATTCCCACATTATTCCTGCTACATCATATAGTTACAACAGTACAGTGGAAGTGCACCTTTGTCTTCACCATCTCACAGCCTCTGAATAGCCTGTGGTGCAACAGATACTTATTCTACCTTCATCAGTCTGCAATCAGCTACAGACAACTTCATTGCTATACCATTATCCTCAATCAGGGACTTACAGCAAGGTTTAGCTTGAAATTCAACCTAACATCAATTCATATTTAGTGCTGCGGAGTATCTACTCTCCTTCACCAATCTTCTGTTTTCACTCTCCCCCAACATCTGAATAACCTGCTGGTGCATCAGATACTTACCTTCATTACCTTATCAAAAGGCCCAGACAACTTTACTATTATAATACTCTTTTCCATTAATTTTCTGTTTCCACCATTCTCTGACATCTGAATAACTTGCTGGTGCAACAGATACTTACCTTCATTAACTTGAAAAAAGGCGCAGACAACTTTGCTGTTATATTATTCTCTTCAAACAGAGACCTTGAGTTTACTTTAATTAAATCTAGCGGCAATCCATAATCAGTGCTGTGGAGTACTCATTGTCATCTTTTGGTTCCCTATCTCCAACATCCCCCCTGCTGGTGTAACAGATACTTACTTTCATTCACCTACAAGAAGGCGCAGTATCATGGGCAAATCCGGACATGCTGCTGCAGCAAAGCTGGAAAGGTTTGGCAGACATACCCCCTCCAGCTTCCAACCTACAGGGGGACAACTGAACCAACCTACCAAACCCACAGAGGATGATGCCTCTTTCTCTGCAACTCCCACTCTTCAACAAGTACTACGCACAATAACTTCATGTGAAAAAACACTAGGTGATAAAATGGGAGAAGTACAAACAGATATTACCGTGCTGTGTCAAGACATGCAAAAACGAGAGAAAGGATGGGAGAGGTGGCGCATAGGGTCTCATCCCTAGAGGATAATGTCAACCCACTTAAAAGGGACGTTGCTGCTCTAACTGAGCAGGTACATGCCTGCAGATCCAAGCTTTCAGATCTGGAAGTAAGATTAAGGCGCAATAACCTGCGCTTTGTAGGTCTTCCTGAACGTGCGGAAGGTCAGAATCCTGAGACTTTTCTGGAAAATCTCCTATTAAAAGAATTTAGGAAAGAAGCCTTCTCCCTACACTTAGCGGTGGAAAGAGCGCATAGAATCCCATTCCAACCACCACGGCCAGGTATGGCCCCACATACCTTCAAGTTCTTGCATTACAAGGATAGGGATGCAGTGCTATGACTCCTGCGACAGAATGGTTCCATAAAGATTGACAACGCAACAGTTTCTGCCTACCCCGACTATGTACAAAAGAATCGAGTGCAGTTCACTCCAATCAGGAAGAACCTGGAAGATCTTCAACTCCCATACTCCATCTTATTTCCGGCCAGACTACAAGTGGTTGCTGGAGGCGAGACACACTTCTTCACATCTCCAAGAGAAGCTGAGCGTTGGCTGGAATGCTATCCCCGCCGAACAGCAGCACCCAGACGTTGATCCCGGGAATTTTGCTGAATACTGCAGGACTTCTAATCATGGTGGATCCCCTCTTCAGGAACTGATAAGATTTCTCCTTCGTAATGTAGCACTGAGAAGGGTGGTTAGCGGGGCCATATCTACTAGTTGTGTGTAGAGGATTTTCGTCAGTTTATAGCTGCAGTTTAGTAACTGTACATATAGTGACTGATTCATTAGATTAGATTGTTTTTTGTTTTATTTTATTTGTTTCTCCTCTAGGAAGGATAGAGGGAGGGATTTAAGAGGAAGGGGGTGTTTTGGGATATAGGTATACCCTAGTTTTAAAGGGTGTATAGAGAGGGATCAGTTTTCTTGGTATTAGCTAACAGCATGTCTTTATATTTTATAATGGTTCTTGTTATTCAAGCATTGTTCAATGGTTATATTATGTTTAACAGTTTGTGTTCTGAAAACATTGACGGGTACAGTGCCGTACCGAGGAACTCAAACTTAATCAATAGGTACTTATCCACTCTGATTAAAGTATGGTCTCACCCTGTAGCAAGAATGGATGAGCTTAACCATCATGACTAAGGGCACACAACACAATTTATTATTACTGGTTTGGAATGTCCGGGACCTCAATAACAAAATTAAAAGATCGCTGGTCCTCAACTATATTAGAAAACAGGGCCCAGACATAGTGTGCTTGCTGGAAACCCATCTCCAGGGCAGCAAGGTATTGGCATTAAAACGCCAATGGGTGGGATGGACGTATCACTCTACCTTCTCTACCTACTCCCGCGGGAGGAAGTGAGGAAAAATGTTAATTTTGTCCTACAAGATGTACATGTAGACCCTGCTGGTCAATATATCTTTCTTTGAGCACTGCTGGATACATCACCTATCCTCCTCCTAACACTCTATTTTCCTCCCCCATACTCAACTTGCCTCCTAAAAGCTGTAGTTAAAAACTTAGCTAAATTCCCCGACACACCAGTTATCTTAACAGGAGATTTTAACACAGTGTTGAATCCTAGTCTGGATAGGTGGCGCAAGGAAGGCACTCCCCTGATGCAAACTTCATCCCCTTTTGCCAAACAAGTGGAGGAATTGAGCCTGATAGACGCATGGAGATTTTGTAACCCTGATAGAATAGAGTTCTCCTGCCACTCATCGTTCTACCATGCTTTATCCCGAATAGATTTGGCCTTGTTATCCCCATGCCTGTTACCACAAGTAGCTGAGATTAGATACTTACCCAGAGGAATCTCAGACCACTCCCCTTTGTTGCTTAATATTAATGTCCTTCATAACTCAGGTATACGTTTCTGGAAAATGAATCCTTTCTGGCTTTCCCTGATGGGGTCTGGAAAGGATATCATGTTAGGATGGGAGGGCTACTTTCATAATAACCCTGGGCCGTATACAGACCTCTGGCCGCATTGCATATGCGGCCGGAGTTTACCGATATGAACTACTGCGCATGCGCAGTAATTTCGTTACGATATCTACGTTACTTTTTGCAATGTAGATTGCGTATATGTTATGCATATGATAAAACTTCAATAAAAAATATTTGATTTAAAAAAAAATTATTCACACCTAAGAAGCTTCTGCTTCTTAGGTGTGAATACAGTTCTAAGTTACTAAATCCTTAAGCAATACATGGGGTCAGAAACACTCTAACTAATCCTATTAGAATGTGCATAGGGTGGTATGGAGATTTCTCTGATTATTGGGTAGTGTGTGGCCAGCTTTGTTCTGTGTAAAATGGGATATGTATAATGCATATACTACAATGAGTTTATTTTTTTTAACTATTTTATTATATGTTATTCAAGGTGCTTCCAATATTGATATTTAGTAATGTGATATTTTTACTTTGTGAACTTACTTAATTTTGTCCCAAATTATTCCTAAAATTATTTCTCATAAAATACAATATAGTGCTTTTTATAATAGCGAAAACTTAAATCATTCTATAAAAATGGAGAAAATGTCTACTATGTGTTATCCTTTCAGTTCTCACTTATATCATCAGTACTAACAACCTAAATCTCAAGTCTCTTTATGTATTATGCAGTGGGAACTGATTAATGCAAAGCAGAAGGTGTGCAGTTTAATTGTAGATGCAGCATACAATGTAACATGTAATGGAATGGTGTTTTTCCACAATGAATGCTTAAAATGGATTAGCTCTTAGTTGTGCAAGAGTGCAATATGGTTATTAAAATACAGTACAGTAGATAACAAAAAAATTGCTATAATAATTGAAAGCACTGAAAGCATATAGATGTCCTTAATGTTACTTGGTCAAGGGTTTTATAAAATAAAAATATATCAAACAATATATAAAAGATAAGAATATAGCATATATTTATAACACCTGTTGTGAGGGCAATAAGTCTTATAATTCAAAGGTGTATAATTATATCAGTGCTCCTCAACCAGTGTGCCATGGGATGTTGCCAAGTGTGCTACGGTGCAATGCCTCCAACAGGAGAAAAAGCACTGGAAGACCTTGCAGATACATGAATGTGGAATACTGGAGAGCTAAAGACACACGATTGGTTATACTGGAGAGGCTGCAGACACATGAATGGGAACTACTAGGGAGGCTGGAGCCACATGATGGGGGCTACTGGGGAGGCTGCAGACACATGATGGGGGGCAAAATAGGTAAATTAGTTACAAGAAAAAATAAAGTTATTAGTTGCGATTTTTTTATTTATTAAATAAAAAATAATGTAATATCTGTGTATGTACTTTGTAATTCCTGCTTTTTTTTCCTATATTTTGCTTTTGGTGTGCCGCAGATTTCTGGAAAGGGCTTAGGTGTGCCGAGGGTGAGAAAAGGTTGAGGAGCACTGCT
>WWET01004266.1:98453-116590 GCA_011038615.1 Limnodynastes dumerilii
GCGCATTGCATATGCGCCCGGTGTTTTCCGACTTGAGATACTGCGCATGCGCAGTAATTTTCTAACGTCATCTACTTTTCTTTTTCAAAAACGTAGATTGCGTAATTGTGGTATTTAAGACCGCATTTACGCAATCTATGTTTCTAATAGAAATGTAGATGACATTAGAAAATTACTGCGCATGCACAGTATCTCAAGTCAGAAAACACCGGGCGCATATGCAATGCGCTCAGTGCTCTGAATCTGGCCCAAAGTGCGTAAGTGGACTGGAGCGTGCATGCACCTGTGGCTTGCTCTGCCTAGTGCTCTTGTCCTTATTACTTTGGATTTCTGAGTGCCCAGTAGTCCTGCCCTGTTCTCAGCCCTGCTCTCTCCCAGTGTTCTGCGGCTCTTCATCCCTATGTTCCCTCCTGCCGTGCCTTGCCCTTTCCCATCCAGTGAGTGTGCACCATCTGCGTGTGCATGAGAGAGTGCCCCTGTACATCCTGTTGGTCTCCTGTGCTTGGCTGTGCTCAGTGTTGTTTGTCAGAGTTAGTCCCTTCTAGCTCTTCCTAGTCGCTCTCTCCTCCTTGTCTTTTCTCCTTCACTTGTTCCTGCTTTATTTCATCCTTCTTTTCTTGGGTGCCATCTCTGGGGGCCGCAACCTGCTAGGGGTCATGTAGCCCAGCCTATTCCCACCATCAGGGGCTCTAGTGAATTACCAGGCCCTAGTTAGCTCCGCCCCTTGGTTGTTTCACCCGTAACATAAATCACCTGACATGATAACCTCTGCTGCCTAAACACTATACTGCCCCTAACACCTCCACAAACACTATCTAAGCTAACTGCAATAACCAAGACCAGAGCAAGCACATATGAATATGTAGATTAGTCCATAAAACCTCACAGGTATGAGTTAAAAACATAACAGCTGTTATGTGAACAGCAACTACATTACTATCTCACCATGCAAAATTGTCTTGGCAAGCAAACTGCTAGTTTGTTAACAGTCATAAAATTTTGCACATAAAAAATGTAAAAATTTTTGGAAATAGATTGATTGCTATTAGCAATTAATTAACTTTTTCTACTTAATTAAAGTTCTGTTTAATATGGATGTAATACAGAAGTGATTGAAGGTAGAGGACTGAATCCTGACCTAATAACTCAGGTCACTTATGCACGCAAGGTGCGTAAGTGGCCTGACTTCACTGTAAGGTGCATGCACCCTCCAGATGTTACGCTAGGGTTACTATAGTGGAAATGGGCTGTAAGCGGGAGGGGGGGAAGCATGCAAATTTTACAGTGTAGGAGGGGGCTCCCACAGTGCTGCGGATCAGGCTTATGGCAGCATAAGCTGCCATAAAGACGCACAAGATAGAGGAGTGACAGGGGGTGTGCACTCCCCTCTCACTCGCGGACGTAAAGACCCTCACACGTATGGAAAACGCACATACGGAAAACATGTGGGGTTCTGGATCCGGTCCAGAATTCTAACTTAATTTGGTATTTTAAATAAAAAAAAGTAGAGTGTTATATAACTGAAAAATATAACACTTCTTTATTGTCTTGTATTCATTAACTTGCTTAACTCTTTACACTTTCATTATTAAATTAGACAGATTAGAGATTTGATCACATTACAAATGGAGTCTTCTAGCGTAATGGATGGATACTGATCGAGCTGAGCTACTCATTAACACAGATTTCTGTCCACTTTCACTGAATATGACCGCACCTAACTCACTCTTAGGTGTGAATACAGCCCAAAGTGACTTAGCTTTACATAGCAAAGACAGTGAAACACACTTTAAATTTTTTAGGAATCATAAAATGACAATGTCAAGGTAATTAAGGTCAATAACATTTTAAATATTTGCCCTTGTAATTCAAGTTTAAAAAAAAATTGTAATTAGTTTAGTAAATTAATAGAATATTAATGAACTCATCAAATCAATTATCTTCAATAACTGGAATAATTAGAATAACTTTCAAAATCTATAAGAGAATATTCCATGCTACGAAAGTGTTCAAGCTATGTCCTGTCAAGACACACTATATAAAAAGTTGGGGGGCTGGGGTAACTGAAGCTTGAAATCTTTATGTAATTGACCTCATATATTTATTCCATTATCTCCTTATGGGGGCGTAGTTGATATTAAAATAAAATAAATTTGTCTTCCAAAATGCCAATTCCACAGACAGTTTTCATCAAAAGACAGATATACCTTGACAATGAGATGGATAGCAGGCTAAAATATTTTCAGTAAAGACCCATGGGGCCAGATTTACTAAGTTGCGGGTTTGATAGAGTGGAGATGTTGCCCATAGCAACCAATCAGATTTTAGCTGACATTCTCTAGTATGTAACTGGAAAGTGAGCACTAGAATCTGATTGGTTACTATAGGCAACATCTCCACTTTTCCAAACCCGCAGTTTAGTAAAGCTGGCCCATGATGTTACTGGAAGACCATAATTACAGTTTCCCTGTAAATCCATTTTGCTTTGGGTAATAATGATAGTGATTGCTGGTACCTATAATGCCTAGACAGTGGTTCTTTTTATAGACAGTGCAAGTATATTTACCACCATAATAGATAGACTATATAATAGGTATGTGTAGTACTCCTCATTTACTATACCATTTGGTATAAAGTTATTCAGTAGTCTCTATGGGCCGTATTCAGACCTCCGGCCGCATTGCATTTGTGGCCGGATTTTACCGATATGAAGTACTGCGCATGCGCAGTAATTTCGTTACGCTATCTATGTTACTTTTTGCAACGTAGATTGCGTATACGCGGTCTTTAAGACATATGCGTATGCATATGCGGCCGGAGGTCTGAATACGGCCCTATATATAGAGCATGGAGTATAAAGCCTTTTTTGTTGGAATCAAAAGAAAATGAGTCATATGAAAATGAATGAATGAATAATTATTGTCAGCGGTGTTTTATATATTATGCTAAAAATAATATTAACCAATATATTAATGTGACAAAATTTAATGACAGGTCAATGACATTTGTTTATGCAAAGGCATAAGGTTAAGGCAATCATCATTAAACAAATTACATGATCCTATTTTATAATTTTCCATGAACCCAATTTATCAATGATCATAAAATACTATCTGTAACACTGTGTCATCACATGCTGGGACAATGACCTTGTTTCCAATATAGTCAAGATGATGGGAAAGACTGTATTGAGACACACAGGTTGTTAATAAACCTGTGTTATCAATAGATAATATTGATAGATAATATTGGACTTGACTCCTGCCCTATTTATCCTGCATGGAAACCCATGAATCATACGTAAGGGCTTAGCCATGCCTTTACTGTACAATTTGCATTATCCCACCCCCCATGTATATCTCCTAAGCATGGAGCGTGAGCACATCCCCCCCCCCTTCCTTCCCATGTGAGGACTCTGATCTGTACAGAGTGCAGAATTGGCCGGCTACGCTCCATAATGGAAATAATGGTTCTGACCACGCACAGTACTATTTTAATGCACACTTCCTTACATAATGCACAGAAATCAGCATTCTTACTTATCTGTAGATCAGGGCCATTATTCATAAACTCATTTAAAAAGCAGCTATTTTCTTAACATGTAGCCCTCATAAATGTATGATTACAAAAGGGAGGATAAAAGAAGGGAAGCTGAAAGTGGGCAATTGGCATTGAAATGCCACAATACAAGTTGTGACAGAACCTGACAATTCTAGATGTTAGTAAGGATAGAAGATTACAGCTATCCGTTCCTATCTTGTTTCTTGGCGATCACACTCACACAAGTGTGTGGACTGAGCCCAGAATGGTCCGCTCAACAAGAAATCACAACATAAGGCCAGATCTTGGGATCTGATTCTTATGCAAATGGATCCCCAAGCAATGTAGAAGTGAGTCATTAACCTCTACTTTCACAGATGGTCGTCTGTTCCCAGAGCCTACCCTATCTTTTTTGACTTCTGCAAATGTAAAGTGGCTGCAGTGTCTTGATTGGTATTCAGAGAGAGGACATGCCTATACTGTACAATGTACATTGTAAAGCTAAGTCCCTCAAACTTTCTATAAAAACATAACTACTCTGTTAAAAGGTGTCAGAAGTGTCATTTTCCCCAAGTCTAGATGCATTCTAATTGAGTAGCATTTTAATTGAGTAGCACAAAAAAAGTAGCCACAATCTGATCCAAATGAAGATATACTTAGTAAAACTATTCTAAGTCATGGAGGTATAAAAGAAAAGCAAAATCCAATAGAATTGAACTTATATGAGTTCATTTATGCCAATCAATGGCACAATTATAGAAATCATTGATAAAACTAAGGTCTAATTACTATTATTAAGCAAATGACAGGCTGTTGAACCAATCTTGTCAATTACTAACTATTCGTGTTATTCATTAAAACACAGTTCGATTAGATATATTCTTAAAATACACTCAAATAGATTAAATGGTATTGAATTTCTATTATAAAACTATAACAATGATAAAATTATTTAACAATCAGAGCACTTATTTTTCCTGATAAATCATGTGAAAAATATTCAGAAATAGGGAATATGACAGACATACAAGATACAAGTGTCTGCCTTATAGTCTAGTTGATATTGTGAAGGTTCCAGTTTATTTCATAGAAGTCATAAATAAGAGATAGAACCTAAAACTTTAACTTTCTTTCTTTAATTTTCTATGTAACAATTAGAATATATATATATTTTGTAAAACAAAAATCATAAGAGGCACATCAAAAACCTATTATAGTTTAAATACAATATCATTCATGCAAAAAGAAGACTATTTCTCATGCCAACTACAATGGATATGTTTTGAGAATCAATCAATCGTCCTTGGCAATTTTAACATCCCCTTTGATAACCCCACCGACCGTAACACCTGCAAACTTATTTCCCTCTTTTCCCTCTCCTTCTCATTTTCACTATCACAGTGGATGTCTCCCCCCACCCACAATCAGGGCCACTCCCTTGACCTCGTCTTCTCCTGCTCTTGCACCCTGTCTGACTTTTCCATTTTTCTCTTTCCTTTCTCCAGCCATAACCCTTTTTCATTTTACCTCTCTTTTTCCCCCTCTCCACCCCCCTCACCTAAATGCATTCTTCTCTGACAGAACCTTAACATTGTAGCATTCTCCTCTTCCCTTGATCCCCTCCTCGCCTCCATTACCACCATCACCTGCCCTAATCAAGCTACCTCTCTCTATAATGATGGTCTCTCCTACACCCTTGAAGCTACTTGCCCTCCCTCCTTGGTCTCCCTTCACAACTCCAACCCCAGCACTCTCCACTCACTTGGGACCTGATTTATACTTAAGAATTGGCATATGCGCCGGATGACATCACCGACGCGCTGTTCACGATGTGCCTGCCAGAAGACGCCAGCCATTGCAGAGCTAGGAGAGTCGGCAAGTCAGAAGAGCACCGCGGAGGAGGAAGAAAAGCGGGACACAAAGGTAAGTAAAAAGGAGAGAGGCTGGAGAAACATGGTGTAGAATACTGAGGGGAGCTGCAGGCACATGATGGGGAATACTGAGGGGGGTTTGGAGGCACATGATGGGAGATACTGAGGGGGGGCTGGAGGCACATGATGGAAGATACTGAGGGGGGGCTGATCTTTGCAGGACATCCATGCACAAACCCTGGCAACGCAGGGACCGCCCCCGGTGGCATAGGGACCACCCCCGGTGATGTAGGGACCTCCCCCGGTGACACGGGGACCTCCCCCGGCGACACAGGGACTGCCCCTATGTTTTTTACTTTTCTCCCTGAAATGACTTTTCAAAAGTAGGCAACCATGAAAAATGGTTTAGCTGAGCTGTAGACTTCCACCTAAAAAAAGGTGGATGTGTAACTCTGAATCAGCCCCATAGTCTAGTTGATATTGTGAAGGTTCCAGTTTATTTCATAGAAGTCATAAATAAGAGATAGAACCTGAAACTTTAACTTTCTTTCTTTAATTTTCTATGTAACAATTAGAATATGTAAAAAAAAAAAAAAAACACTGAGAGATAAAGTTAAAATTATTGGAATTAATTTGCCAGTTTTTAAATATGTAAATATATATTTTGTAAAACAAAAATCACAAGAGGCACATCAAAAACCTATTACAGTTTAAATACAATATCATTCATACAAAAAGAAGACTATTTCTCATGCCAACTACAATGGATATGTTTTGAGAATCAATCAATCGTCCTTGGCAATTTTAACATCCCTTTTGATAACCCCACCGACCGTAGCACCTGCAAACTTATTTCCCTCTTTTCCCTCTTCTTCTCATTTTGACTCTCACAGTGGATGTCTCCCCCCACCCACAATCAGGGCCACTCCCTTGACCTCATCTTCTCCTGCTCTTGCACCCTGTCTGACTTTTCCATTTCTCTCTTTCCTTTCTCCAGCCATAACCCTTTTTAATTTTACCTCTCTTTCTCCCCCTCTCCACCCCCCTCACCTAAATGCATTCTTCTCTGACAGAACCTTAACTCTGTAGCATTCTCCTCTTCCCTTGATCCCCTCCTCGCCTCCATTACCACCATCATCTGCCCTAATCAAGCTACCTCCCTCTATAATGATGGTCTCTCCTACACCCTTGAAGCTACTTGCCCTCCCTCCTTGGTCTCCCTTCACAACTCCAACCCCAGCACTCTCCACTCACTTGGGACTTGGTTCATACTTAAGAACGCGATAGGTTCCTAAATATATGCAACAAATAGCGAGGAAACTCCCTTGGCACGCCCCCGGTTTTCAGGTTTTTATGTGACTTACGAGCGCCATAGGGCTCCCTTAACTGTAGGTTCGCATTTAAATGGGTAGGGTGTCTACTTAGGAACTTAACTGCATAACCACGCCTTCATTTGGTCATTTAAATGCCTCTCTCCACCCAAATCTTCCTATCTGCCGAGTTCATTATGCATGGAATGCCCATTTTTTCCGTATGTTAATACAAACCTAGAGATTTTAAGTTTGTAGTGTGTAGGCACGGCATTTGCGAACTTAAGTTCAACAAAAATAGGGTATAAAAGTTACTATGCATGCGCAGTGCATCCATTCTTAAATATATGCACCTAAAATCATAAGAATTCTTAAGTGTGAAGCAGGTCCTTGGTTCCTTATAAAAATGCTCCGGTACTGCGGAGCGCCTCTAGAGGAAGTCCTGCTCCCTTGCTGACTTTCTCCACTCTAAGTTCATCTTCTTCTCTTTTAGCACTGCCCTTGCCAAGCAATTCAATCATTCTTCAATGCCCTCATCCTTTCCCAATCTTCCAACTTCTGCTGCCTCTTTGTCTCCTTCCCCCCTCCCACCTCCTCAACTTCCTTTCTCCAACTCTGCCTTTACCACCTTCTTCCCATCTAAGATAGACTCTATTTGTAGTATCATCTCTTCCCTCACCTTGCCTCCCCTCCCCTTCTCACCCCCATTCCCCCCAGCCACCACCTATTTTCCCCTTTAACCGCATCTTGGCTGAAGAAATCTAATCCACCTTTTTTTTTTATCATCCCTTTCATCAATAAGCCACTTGATCCCATCTTCTCCCTCTCACAACCTGCTTTCACCTTACCCTCTTCTTCAACTTATACCCCTCCTCTGGCATCTTCCACTACCCCTTCAAACAAGCCCTAGTCTCCCCCATTATTAAAAAAAAATAAACTTGACCCCATCTCACCCTTCATCTACTGACCCATTTCCCTTCTCCCTTTCATCTCAAAGCTACTGGAACAGATGGTTTACAACCACCTAATCAACTACCTTACTTCAATCCCTTCCCCACACCAACTGCCCTAACTAAGGTCACCCACAATCTCCTTTCTGCCCAATCTATGAGCAGCATCTCCCTTATCATTCTCCTTGATCTATCTGCACCCTTTGCTTATCTTCTTCTGCTCCACACCCTCCACTATCTAGGTCTAACTGGCACTGCCTACTCCAGGTATACCTACTATCTCATTGACCACTCCTTCTCTGTCTCAACCTCCACCTCCTCCTCTCCTACCACTGCTTTTTCCATAGGTGTCCCCCAGGGCACAGTCTTTGGTCCCCTTCTCTCCTTACTCTACACCTCCTTTCTCAGTAACCTCATGGGCTCTTTTGGCGTTCCCTACCACGATTATGCTGCTAACACTCATATCTACCTCTCCTTCTCTCTCTCTTTCTCTCTCTTTTTCATTTCCAGAGTGTCTGACTGCATTAGGGTTATCTCCTTATGAATGTCACAGTGTTTACTGAAAGTTAATATGGAATAAACTGAAATCATTGTCTTCCCTCCACCGTGCATCCCATCTAACCCTACTATCTTCATCACAATAGCGACACAGCCATCTCCTCCACCACCCAAGTCTGCTGCCTAGGCGTCATCCTAGACACCCCAATCTGATTAACCCCCCACCTCTGCACCCTTTTACTATCCTATCGCTTTCACCTCTGCAACACAGCCCACATCAGACCTTTCCTATCCCCTGATGCCACTAAAATGCTCATTCACTCTCATGTCTCCCTACTGTAACCTCCTGACTGGCCTTCCACTGGTCCTTCTCACTCCCCTCTAATCTTCACTAAATTCGGCAGCAAGAATCATCTTCCTTCCCTCTACCTCTCCTCTTTTTCAATATCTACACTGGATTCCTGTCTGTTTTAGAATTATTTTCAAACACCTCACCAAAAGCTACAGGGGCTCTTTCCTGCTCCAGTGTTCTCTACCTCTCCTCCCTTATCTCCATCCATACTTCCTCCCATCCTCTTCGCTCTGCTGGGGCTCTCCACCTCACCTCTTACCTGATTACTGCCTCTCACTCCTGGGACTCTGCCACCCCTCTGCACTGTAATGACCTACCACAGCCTGTTAGGCTATCCTTCACCCTCCAAGTCTTCAAACGCTCCCTGAAAACCCACTTCTTAGGGTATTAGCCTACCCTTCCTCCAGATAAGATTATTTTATGATAGCGTAAAATTTTATGTAATCTTTTAAAGTCAGTGTGAGTTTTATCTGTTAGCTTAACAAGCTAAAATATGATTAACTGCTGTAGTTGCAGGATACTCAGAATAAATATCACGAAGGGGATAATTTAGAATATTTAGGCATCATTGCCAGTTGCATACTAAATGATAATTTATGTATTATGTGTGTTAATACAAATTAAGTTTTCATAGCATCAATGACAAATTTTGTAAGAAATGAAGAATAATGATTAAAACTGTATTTTGGGAAAACAACATTTATCATCATTGAATATTTACTATGGAAAATAAAATATAAATCTGATGCAATAATCATTGAATAAATTGACCATCTTTGTCAGTCTTAATCCCTTGAATACATCCAGGATGGTGTTTTGTCACACAAATATGTACTGATATAATTAATGGGAATCAATACTCTGGGTGGATGCACAGGGCTAAAAGGTGGTAAATAGTCTATTATTAGCAATGCTTTTAAGGCATTATTTCATTACATTCCAGTCTATCCCATTTGTCAAAAGATATATAATAGCAAATGCATGGATATTTCATGACACCAAATTAAATGCATAATGACACTTTTTACATATGTCATACAGTGCATAACTATCTCTTTGTAGTCACTCTTGAAAATTCAATGGGGCATGGACTAACTGGCTTATAATGAAATGATGGCCTACTACTGAGACAATAAAGTTGTTAAATTTTAGCAGAAGCCTTATAGCTACATGACATAAATGACCTTGCAGTTCTTTGGCTTTAATCAATGTTTACAATCACTGACTAGTAATTACCAATTATAACGATAGTTTCCTAAATACATGTCAAGTATGTACATACCAAGGGTCAGTTTCAGATCCAATATTAACTTTTAAATCACTACTGTGCAGTAAAGCAATCAAGACTCACGATGACATGACTAATACGTGCAGTTTATAAAGACTAAGACCTGTTTGAACATATGCTTATCATAACAGCCTTGCCGATTGCTAAAGACTTAATACTCAATAAAGGCAGATAAGTAAGGAATATCCTCTGCTGTCAAAATTGACAGAGCAAAAAAAAAAAATTGGCTGTTAGTATGTAGACAGTTCACAAATGACACGGAAGTCCCACAAAGATCTGAATAAGGCCCATAATTTTGTATAGGTCTAGATATTACCTTCTGCACTTCTGTCTCACAATGTTTGCTAGCTGCATCTTCATAATCTTCATCAGCCTACGTTGAAAACAAAAAAAGTGACAGTTCATAGAATTAACAGCTTTTTACATTTTGAAAGAAAATATAATATGTTTGTGTATGTTTCAAATTAGTTATGTATTTAGATAACTTGCGTTTAAGGTAAGTTTAAGTTCTTGTCAGAAGGGAAATAGAGAAGTTTGAAGGTAAAAGACAAAGGGCTGACACCTGAAAGTCACTGCTATGCTTCACCTATATGCCCCATAAGTATGTGCTCAGATGAACTTTAGGAATACAAATTAGTTTTTAACAGACAGTAGTAAAAATATTGATGCTAATAATTGCATTTTCTTATGGCATAAATGCTCTCATGTTAAACTCTTGCATCACGCACCAACAGTTTCCTAAGGATTTGGAGCAAAACAACAGTGATTTAATATATTTTACTACATTATGCAGACTTAATATTGGTTGATGGAAATGTAACCTGCAACCTGCTTTCTGTATGTTAAGGGGATGAGTCATTGTTATGAGTAAATTGTGGTTAAAAGTAATAAAAACCTCAATACTAAAGTAGAGGAGGCCCAATTTATGGGTATAAAAAAATATGTAATGTGCTTAGGATAAACATAAGTAGCTCCGCAGTCTGAAAATGGACATTTAACTTCCATTGCTTACAAATCAGGCTTATCATCAACCTCTCATGACTTATCATGACTTTTTCATTTGCATGTAGCGTTATAGACCCAGTAGAAAGATCCATCATTTCTCCTGCAGACCATATCAGACATACCCAGCTCTCATCTTACAGTGACAGCAATTCATAATAATATGATGCTTTGTCAGTCAGTCAGTCAGTCAGTCAATCAGTAAGAGCATCACGTTATGTAAGTTTTACCTTTCACTGTGGGCAACGATCAGGTCATTCAACCCAGTATGTTAATATTGCTGGAAAAGTTAAAACTTACCAAACATTTAATATTATTCCCATTAGCGATCTCTCCATTACTGTACCTGCAAAAAAAAGCTTGTCTTAGTGGAAGTAAAAAGTGAATAACAATGAATTAAAGCTGTGAAATTCCAACCCTTACCCATTTACATGTTTCTCTTGATCACATTTTGTACCCATTTCAGTGCTGTTTTCTGTAAGTCATTAACACAAAGGATAATATTGTAAATTCCATAGAAAGAGTTGTTACTCTTAATGTTAATGTATGTCTCTAAGAGTGAGCAAAATAATATAATTTGTTTGCTAATTTTAGGGCCCCTTTCCTCAAGAATTTTGTGATTACATGTCTACATGCCGTAAATTTCACTTAAAGTCCATACATTTTTTTAAATCACATTGGACCTGATCCACAATTACCAACATTAGCGGAGTTACATAAGTCGCTTGCATAAGTCTCCTTAAACATTACAGCTGTGTGTGTGCACAGCAGTTGTTACGCTACAGATCTCCTAGAGTACGGAATTCAGTTACATACGTAAAGAGATCCATCCGACCAGGCGTTCCACCAAATCCATGTGCCTAATTCCTGCAAGGGGGCAGAGATTGGCATGTAGATGGGGGTGAGAGGGCGGCGGTAGGCAGTTCCACACGGATATGCGTTTTGACCGACGCTGATCTGTGCTGAGAACATGAGGTAGGGTAGCACTGTGCATGAGAAAGGGGAGTGACAGGGGAGTTTACTCCCCTCTTCCGTGCGGACTTCCAGACCTCTGGATCAGGTCCATTGGCAATATTAAGATAGAAGCTATACAATAAAAGAGTTCTATTAGCAGTGATCATTGTACAGACAAAGTAATAAATAGACATAGACTGATTAACATGCAAAATAATGGCAAATATGCAGCTTTGCTTTAGCTAAGTAGGAAAATGTATGTACCGTCAAGTTCAAATACTTCATTGTGAATGCCGTCTGATGAATTCATTTGCATGGCATCAACTTCTGCCTCAGCATTAATGATTTGCTGTGCTACAGCTTCTACTATTGGCATCACCATGGCAGCTGTGGAGGTGTTGCTAAGCCACATGGATAGGAAGCCAGTACTGAACATAAATCCAAGCATAAGCCTAAAAAAGGACACATTAAAATGATCTATCTATTCATCAGATAAATAGCATAGCTAACAAGCAAGTTCATTGGTGTTAAGGAGCAGATGTATCATAAATCTGCTGGGGCCTCTTCATACTATTATTAACTTTATTTTACTAAAATCTATGTCCCTTTTGTTCATAAATAAATAGCTACTAAAATGTGTTCTAACATATCAAGTATTGTAACCAGTTTTATTTGCGTTGCTCATTTGCACAGCACCAATGTTTTATTTTATTTCATAAAGTACATTAGAATATTGAACCTGATGTAATCTGATTGGCTCAGCAATCACAGGTCCATGCTATCTAGGCACCCATGTGATCACCCCCTTGCACCATTGGATTTCTGATAGCCATGGTCAACTTAACCTTTCTGACTACTGCAAATGTAAATGGCTAGATCATTATTCGCAGTGTTGGCACTAGGGGCGCATTTCTCTCTCCCCATCCTTGCAGCGCACTACAGGAAACCGGACGAACGACCACTGTGAGAGAGAACTACATGTCAACATCCCGGAGCCATCTCATCTATTATCCTGCTGTGCTCATTCACTTCATGGAAGCGTGAGTAGATCCTTTTTTGGTCTATCCCTATTACCGAAAGTACTACACCAGAGGTCCTCTTCTTGTTTGCTCTATTTTCATCCGATTGATCCTGCTTTGACCAACGGGAACATCAAGCACCTCTACCTCAAAAAGACTTTCGCCACCATTGACTTTGGGCCACCCTAATACCCCCCTGTTATAGTACCATACCATCCAAGAAACTAGTATACACAACATCCCACCATATCCCCTCCCCCATCCCCCTTATCCACATACAGTTTACAACTGACCTACCCACTCTACCTCACAGTTATCCATACCTCTCCATTGGCTTTAGCGCAATCTTTCCTTTACCATCATACTATCTACAGTGTTGGCATGCCTATACTATATATTGTAATACCAAGTCACTTCCACTTGCAATCACAACCCGCTTTCTTTGTAGGAAGCCTTGTTTTGCTTCCAGAATATGGATGGGTATATACTCATGTGTAGAAGGCAATATCGGAAGGGAGAATCCTGACAATAAACCACGTAGGCTCATGGGAGGCTGCACAGAAATGTCAGCCTCAGTTGCTGGCTCAATATGTCTTGCCCTACTAGCGTTGCAGCGGAGGTGGCCGCTGGAACTTAGTTCCATACAATAGAAGTCATGTGCATAAAATGTACGTAACATCTGGTGGGGAGTGCGCCCTTCATTCAAAACACCCCACTTACACACTTTGCATGTGTAAGTGGGGTGTCGGACGCAAGTCTGGATCTGGTCCATAGTGTACAAGTAAAAACATACCATCCAGGATTCACGCCCACCATCATGACCATCTTTAAAGCAATTCTTTTGTGCAAATTCCATTTTTCAATTGAGGTTGCCAAACAAATTACCCCCGTCAGCAAAAGATGAAAATCTTTGAAATAAGTGGATGCAATCTGAAAACAAAATATAAGTAATATTTATTTTAACAGGTTTTAATATAGTGCCATCAGATTACTGTCTTATTGTCTGCAGACAATTAACCCACCAGCATGTTTTTGGTGTGTGAGGGGAAGCCAAAGCACCCAGAGGAACCCCCACGCAGACACAGGGAGAACATACAAACTCCACAAACATAGAGAATTGAACTCATGAACTCAGTTCTGTGAGACACAAGGGCTACTCACTGAGCCACGTTGTGGCCCCATAATTTGACTAATTTGATTTAGATATGCTAATAGAATACAAGGATTTAAGAGTTTATCATGTGTACTTAAAATCAGCTCTGTTAAAGTCAGCAAAATACTGTAGAAACTTTGACTAATGACGGCAGGTAAAGATTCATCAGGTTAGCTCATAATATTCCTTATTGTTTAGTAGTGTCACAATAGATTTCTTTATCAGAAACATATGCTCTGTTTGAAAAAGTATTGTGAATGAAACATTTAACATATCAGCATTCACAGAGCAAGCAGAACAATTCTGCTGCATATGTTATACATAACAGTAACATCTGAAGTTGTCATATTGTTGTTAGTAAACATATGCCTAAATCTTATTGATGTCGCTTATTCAAAATAAACAAAAGGCAGGTTAAGCAGTAAAGAAGAGATATATATTTGATTCCATAATTCATATTACAGCATTTACAGCATTTCAATTGATTTTATACCAGTTTTTATTTTTGAAAATTAGAGTAGGCTGGTCTTGTCACTGCATTTACCTCAGCCTTGTGAAGGGAAGGAACAAAGGGCAGAGAGAACGGTTACATCCAAAACTCCAAAAGCAATAACTGAAGAAATAGTTTCTGGTAGGGGAATTGGGAGCATCCTGGGTACTTTGGTTTTCAAGTTTGTAAGGAAATTGAAGACATACCTGTTATTTGGTTTTGTTGTAGCAAGTTGTCAGTCCAGGTTAAAAATAAAACATTAATAAAAGTAAATCTTTGTTATGTACATGCTTCAATGTCCTTGTGCCCTACAATATTTGGGTGTACTACAAGATCATTAAATAGTAGACCTAGTGGCTGATTCAGAGATGCACTTACACCTTTTTTTAGGTGCAAGTGTACAACTCGGCAAAACCATTTTTCAAAGTAAAATTTTCATGCAGTTTTATGTTTATTCTATAAAATAGAGTTGAGCTAATTGGCTGCCTTGTGCATAATGACAGCTGGATTGAATGGATACTTAATTTGTTTTATTATATATACCCCTTTGTAGTGAAACAAATTCAACTAGCTTGATAAAGTTCAAACTGAATGAAGGGGCTGATTCAGAGTTGCACTTCCACCTTTTTTAGGTGCAAGTGTAGACCTGAGCAATACCATGTTGAATTGCAAGGAGGGGGGGCAGATTTAAATAGTAAAACCAGAATTAAAATTAGGAGGTGAAGTTTCTTAGCTCAACTCTATTTTATAGAATAAACATAAAGCTATGAAGTATTTTAGTTCTATGTGTAAAAGTAATGTGTTTTCCCTGCAAGCAAAAAAATTTTAATGAATTAACACCGTTTACTTGGAAAAATGGTTTAGCCGAGCTGTTCACTTCCACTTAAAAAAAGGTGTAATTGCATTTCTGAATCAGCCCCTAAGTCTGATACTGCTGTATAATGTGCAGACTGAACCTTTAAAGTTTTACAAAGTTAGTAGTTGTAGTTCTAAACAGGCATGTTGATGATAATATGCCCCTTTGTAGGTTAGACACATAATATTTTATCATAAGTATGGCACAGATGTGGTACAGTTAAATGATCTTGTAATCCTGGAAAATCTCCAGGCTGTAAATATTTATGTTTAAAAATATATTTTGTTTTCATTTAAATCACAAAATTTGTTTTGTTATAATGATAAAAAAAAAATAAATACTTTGCAATTCCACAGAATCCACTATTGGTAATATTAGTGCAAGCCCTTATTTCAGATTTCTCTGGATTAGTGAATAGGGAAGAAGCTGCTGTTTTTCACATTTGGTGGCACAGTATTACTTATTGCATCATTTGGGCTGTGCATAGTCAGCTGGCAATTAAAAATACAGAGTGCAATGTAATGTCTGTCTCATTAAACCATGGATAATTACTAAGCAAATTTCAGACTTTGGGAAATTTACATTACCTTAAATAAATAAAATGGGATTTTATGATTCCCATTATGGATTAGGTAAGCTGGGTGGCAGTATTTGACATACAGCACTGTTGTACTGAGCTAGGGTCAGAGCTCTGATCAACTTGCAGGTTGCCGCTTGTCTTCATTTTAAGACAATCCATTGTTGATCTTGCAGTTTTTGTTTCACAGTTCTTTTAAGACAAACTTCCTCTCCAGTTTGAGCAGAGAATAGTAAATTTTTGCCTATATAAAAAAACAAAAAAATGTTTTTCCAATAAAAACTGTAAAGAAAATAAATATGGAAAAACATAAGATAATGTGATCTGTTATATAGTTCGTGTACTGGTCCTGGTACTGATTTGCAAACAAAGCCAAAAAGGAGTACATTTGCCCTTGGCAGCATCCTCACCAGGACTGACAGATGTAGAGTTTAGTGGGGTGTATTCTCGATGAATAACATTGCAAAATTCAAATCTATCTGCTATTTGTGTGCTACATGCAAAGGCTCTAACTCAGGATCAGGCCATTTTGTATCTTTAAAATCAGCATTTGTCCATATCTATAGTTTGATAACTATTAAGGTGCGTTTTACTAGTATCTGTATCGTATTGAATATTTATCTCCTATTTTTATTTATATGTATTGTAATTTTCAATCTTCAAATCTTCAATATACACCGCAGCCAGAAAGAACTTGCTGATCATGTTTCTGACAGTAACATGGATGCTAATCAGAATATGTGCTATTGTGGTGGTATTTGACAATGCTGCTAATAGCAGAAATCCAGACTTCAAAATTTTCCCTAATTTCTGTGCATTCTAATTGGATTTCAGTCACTTTCACACTGCATATTTGTGCAAGTCTATGGTAACTGATTGGAACACAGTCTGACCCATCCAGACTGACACATTGACGAATGATGAATTGGGTTTATCTCACAAGTGGGTGACCCCTTTTATACCGTTTTTATATCACCGCCCTTGAAAAACTTGGGGTTTTTAACCTGGGTATTTCCCAGACGAATTTCTGTGTCAAAAAAAAAAAACCCTGCGTTATAAGTCCACAAAAATCCGAGAAATTCTGTCTGATTCATATGTCCCTTGAATTTCCTGGGTTTTTGTTGACTTGTAATGCGGCTTCACTACAGGGCATGCTGATGCTTGTAGAGCTACAAGCACCAGCATGTGCAAGGTTGCCAGGACATGCTGGCACTTGAAAAACCACAAGCCCCAGCATGCCCTGTCATCCTGTGTCCAACACAACATGGTAATGTCCCCCCTAATAAAATATAGAGCCGTCCATTTACATAAAAGAATAATTAACATTAAATACATTAAAATAATTTTATTTTAAAATTATTTCCTAAATACTTTAAAATTAATAATAAACCCCCCCCATACTTACTTGCATTGAAGGGATCCAGTCTTGTAAGCTTTTAATCCTGGGGAGTCTTGAAAAAACACAAACATTTCAGCATGTCGCAAAACATGTCCTGCTAGCAGGACATCCTGGCGCTAATGACAGGTCTACTGTCACTGGGTCATATTTATACCCTTGGCCAGCGTGGGAATGTTTCTCATGCTGGCCAAGGGTATACATATTACCCAGTTTTTCCCTCAAGCTTTTCCTTCAATGCAGGTATGTTTTTTTTTTTTTGTTTTTTTTTTTAATAATTTTTTTAATGTAAAGGTCCGGCCCTCTATTTTATTCAGTATCTAGGGGGGACATTACCATGTTGTGTTGGGCACAGGATGACAGGGAATGATGGTGCTTATGGTTCTCCAAGCACCACCATCCCCTGGAATTAAGGGCATACTGGTGCTTGTAGCACTATAAGGGCCCGATTCAATTACCGAAAAATCCTTCGCTGGCGTATTTTTAACGCAATTTTTTTTAAAATTACAGGCGATATTTTTTTCCCCTATTCAATTATTTTTTTGCGTTAAAAATCCGCTGGTTTTTTAACGATAAAAATCTGCAACTATGAGAGGTGCGTATTTTTAACGCTGCCCTATGTTGTGCCCCAACAGGGCATGCTGATGCTTGTAGAACTACAAGAATCAGCATGCCCATGGATGACAGGGCATGCGGTAGCATGCCCTGCCATCCAGGGACCACTGAGCAGCTGTATAGGTAAAAAAAAAATCCTTCACTGAACGCCACAAATCACTTCCTGCTAGCAGGAAGTGCTGGGCGCTACTGAGAGGCTATTACCCAGTGTCTGAAGTATCGTGAGAACGTAATAGACTCTCAGTAGCTAGCAGGAAGTAAATTTC
>WWET01004266.1:118210-125710 GCA_011038615.1 Limnodynastes dumerilii
ATCACCCCAGAAGTCTCTTTTTAATGTTTTCCACACCTACAGATGCAAATTCCAGTTCAATGCTCAAGTGCATGCGTCCATTTGCCGTTATTCATTAGTTTGTTTTCACTTCTTTAGACGTTGCCAAGATCTAAATGGAATTAACCTTTGATCGTGGAAAAGAAGTTACAGACGTAGTACAAAGTTTAATTCTTTTCTTAGTTAAATCATAGACAAAGATAAGAATTTATCATTTCTCTATAATTTGTTGAAGAATTTAAATGCTTTCCAGGATAATAAGTAAAATGGTATTATTGAAATGTGCTGCTATTAGACTAGAACTACACTACATTCATCTGGCACCAGCTGGAAAGGAGTTTACCGTAGTTGTACTCTGGGCCCTTATGGTAATCTTAAGGCAAATTAAAATAAACCGTCTGGGAAAGCAATGGTAAATAAGTAGTAGTAGAGTTGTAATTATACCATATATGTGTGGTTGTCTTGAAGATCTACTGTGCTTCTACTATGTTACTTTTGATGAGTGCTGCTATAACTTCTGTTCCTTCTTTAGTGGTCATTGTCCTTTCTGAGAGTTATCACAAAAACTTCCCCAACAAATATGGGGATCAATTGTTTTAATTCTGTGTCCATCAGTGAGCATGTTGCCAGATAAGGAAAGGTGATGTAAATAGCCTTAAGAGTACATTGCACAAGAGAAAGAGCCTTCTCTATATTTAAAAGAGTAAAGCTGGCCATACACTAGAGCGATTATCGGCCTGATCACCCAATTATTGGGTGATCGGCCAATTAATCACTGTAGCTAATGGCCAAGATACATTTTTCAAACGCACTAGTGCACTAGAAATGCTCTGGTACGCTCTTTTGACATGTTTGATTTAAAAGCTCCCCATATTTCTTCAAAGCTGCTGCTGCATATCTATGTACTATACTGCTCTGACAGCTGTGGAGGTATACTTTAAAGCTGTAAGAACAGCATAGTCCATAGATATACAGCAGCGGTTATTACAAGGAATAGTACAGACAGGGATCATCCGAAGCCGCACTGTGTGAAGCGCGCTTTTGCTGATCCCTTTCTATACTGCTCCCTGCAACAGACGCTGCTGCATATCTATGTACTATGCTGTTCTGACAGCTTTGGAGGTATACTTCTAAGCTGTCAGAGCAGCTTTGTACATGTAGCAGCAGGGCCGCCATCAGGGGGGGACAGCTGGGACTACTGTCCCGGGCCTGCAGCTGTTGGAGGCCGCTATCATTACAGGGCCAATACGCAGGGAAGAATTTCCCTGCGCACCGGCCAGATGGTAACCCAGGTCCGCGTTGCCCCGTCACTGATGGCGCCACATAGGGGGCGGGGCTTCACTAGTGTGTTCTGGGCCCCACAAATTCTGAAGGCGGCCCTGTGTAGCAGCACCAAAGCTCTAGCCCCCCCCCCCCCTCCTTCCTCTGGGTTTTTTGGCCCCCGCCTCTTCTGCTAGGATTATTGGTCCCAGCAGAGGAAGTGTATGGTGCTATGGTTTCTTTGCAGGAAATTGTCCCATTTATCGGCCCACCCCCTGCTGGGACCGATAATCGCCCTAGCGTATGGCCAAATTTAGGAGGTTCCGGTAATGCAATTCACAAAGTATTATCCTTGTGGCCAGCAGATGACTGTATTGAGGCTATGATATATACTTATTCTTCACCTTCTATTGTCTCTCTTCTATTGAACCATTTCACACAAAAATGCCAGTCATTAATGATTTCTCTGACATTGATGACTAATACACAGTCAAAAATGCTTTGATTTAACTGAGGTGGGCTAAGAATGGCAGTGTTTATACAGTGTAAAGTTGCCTCCGCTGCAGTTCAAGATGGTTTTGTTGAGGTGTAGTATTGAATTTGCATTGCTGATACTCTCAAGCACCTAAATGTGCAGCAATGTGTATTATTATTATTATAAAGAAAGAAATAATAACATATGCAATGTATCTGAGAAAATAAAAGGCAACGGATTGTATATTATCTCAAACATGAAAAAAGTAAAACAAGTATTCATTTTAAAACAAAGAATGAAAAAAAAACACAAAAATAGTACCACATTTGCTTTTGTTGTAGTAGAATGAGAAATACTTAATTACTGTATCAACGTTTACCAGTATAAGGTTCATGATGTTTTACAATAAATACAAATTATCTATTGTTTTTTTTACCCACATTGTATGCTAACAATTATCTAACATAGTCCTGTTGTGTTGCTAAATCAGGAAGTACTATTGTTAGTCTGTCTATTATAGCTGATTTTATATTGGACACTAACAGTATATTTTTTTTCTTAAACAGAAAAGCATTTTGAATTATAACAACGTTTTCCTTAAAAATTAAGAGTGAATTTCTTTTACTTACTTTTGTTTTGATGATAAGGGGCACTGGTAGTAGAATCAGTGGGATTAATACAATCAGTAAAAATCTCCGGTACATCCATAAGTAACTTAGGAAAAGTCGCATTGCTATGAAGAGGAATCTCTGCTTACCTGCAAGAGCACAAGATAACTAAGGTGGCTGTTAAATAGACAACCTTGATTAATGTTTTTCTACTGACTTCACCTTTAACCACTCTCAGGCATTTTACCAACTTAGTTAACAATAAACATTTATTATTTTACTACTGGAATTTCAGTATTGATTGAGATGAAAAATAATTGTAAGTAATGACAGTATGTGTAGCCTAAACTTGTAACCTGAAGCAGTGAGCTCTGCTTTTTACATTTTCAAAATGTTTATCTCATATCTAAGCAGATTATAATTCTTGATTTTGAATTAGATATGTGCAGAGACCCCGATGTTTTGTGGTTCTAAAACTATCTTATATTTTGATTTTGGTTATTGTTCAAAACAAGTAACAAGTAACAGGTAAGTATAGTGCGGCTGCCTTTGTGGTATACTCATTTTAAATGATAATTCATTTACAGTTCTTTACAGCTACATTTCTAATGACCGCCTCACAAATCCGTATTTCCTCCAATATTGGCCAAGGCCGATGGAAGCTGTCTGGCTAAAAGTGTGAAAGCTACAGTAAATATATATTGCCATATAAAAAATTTATTATTACCATTTTAGCAGCAAAGACAGGTCTGGCTCTCCAAACACACATTATATAACACTATGTGTCAGCACATACATAAAAAGTTGGTTTAGTTTGCAATATAGCTATATTGGGGTATGTTCCAGTGTCAAGGCACCTCCTGTGGGTGAGTCCCTATCCATTTGCTATATGTGTACTCAGAAGGTCTGTATTAAGACACTCCTGCCATTTGAAAAGTGTGCAGCGGCCATATTTGGGAGGGGTCAGGCTTCCAAAGTAAACTAACAGTAACAAAAAAACACACAAGGCCGCACTTCAATTCAAATATATGAAATGTGCGTACTTCCAATTTTAGAAAGTCAGCATCGCTGTACAAAAGTTATGGAACGTATGATAAAAAAAGACACACAAAGAAAAGCCAACAGCCATAAGGGGAGTAGTTTCCAAATGTCAAACTCAATAAAGGGTGGGCAACTTAATTACTCCATAACTAGTATCTACAAGAAGCACCAAATTTGCAACTTTTTTTTCTCCACACAGACATGATAAAAAAAGCTACTATCAGTCAGAATAGTAAAAAATAGAAACTCTTTTCTGTTGGCAACAATTTTCTATTAGAAATAGAATACCCGTTGCATCTACTCACTGTTACTAAACCTGCATTAACAGGGGTTCCTTGCTACAGGTGCTTGAGACAAGAGAAACAGAAATAAAGCTAGATTCTGGATAACTGACACCCTACCACCACTATTATACTGCCCCATATTTACCAGCGTCACTCTTGCATGCCCGTAATCACCATACATTTACTGGCAGCAATCCTGTATTGTTTACACAATTTCTATCATATTAAGGAGATTAGCTTTGTCTGTCAGCATTTCCCGCATATTAATTACACCATCAGTGGAATAATACCAACAGTGTTTTGTTTTGAAAATTTAGCCTTAAATTCCATTTGTATAATCTTATAACAATGAACAAGGCTGACAAATATTCTAGGTATATTGAGAAACATTTACAATGAAAAGGCTCATTTTACAAACAAACCAATCAGGGCATTGATACAAATAAGGAGAAATATGGAGAAAAGAGTGTCACCTTTCTTATACTTCCCTAACATGACTACTCTCTAGTGACATCTGCCCCCAGCTTGGTGAACATGTAGTATTTACTTGCTGCACAATGCATGAATATGGAGTCAGAGAGAGAAGGCTGCAGCCACTATGAATATGAGTTAAAAGCAGTTGGAGCAGTTGTGCAGTATCTGCTGTCAGTCTCCCGCCACCCATTCAATGCTGTGATTGCAGGACCGGTTGCTAGGGTGCTCGCCACCCCCTGTGAAATTTTTATTTGCGCCCTTCTGTTTAACAATTTAACATTTGACACCAGTGACTGTCTCAGTATTCCCCATCATGTCTCTTCAGCCTCCCAGTACTCTCCATCATGTCTCTCCAGGTTCCAGTATTCTCCATCATGTCTTTTTCAGATGCTAGTATTCCCCGTCATGTTTCTCCAAATTCCCCAGTCTTCCCCATCATGTGCCTCCAGCTCTCAGTATTCTACATTTACGTGTCTCCAACTTCCAGTATTCGCCATCATGTGTCTCCAGCCTCCCCAGTATTCTCCATGATTTGTCTTCAAGTCCCAGTATTCTCCATCATTTATCTCCAGCTACCAGCATTCCCCATCATGTGTCTCCAGCTCCCAGTATTCTCCATCATTGTATTCCCCTTTTGAGTCCTATATTTGCACTTACCTTTGATGTCTTCCCTCCTTGCATCTGCTGCTCTCTCCTCCACTGCGGGATCAGATGTGAATGACGCTGATGTGACCTTAGTGAGTTCAAAGGAGGAGGGGGGAACATCCATCTCAGGGACAGACCTGTCTGATTGTTAGGTGACTGGGATTGTATCTTGAGTCAGATTTTTTGGTGAGAGAAGTTGTTTCTGGGGTCTGATTATTATGTGAGAGAAATCACATTTGGGATCTGATTTATAGATGGTAGGAAACAGATCTAGGGGTCCTTACATTATTACTGACTTAAAAGTGGGGTTTCATATATTAATGGGCTGAATAAAGACATCAGCGCCAGGGCCGGTGTCATCACATGCGGGGCCCGGGCCCATCCACGGTACCCCACCCCCTGTGTGACATCATTGGTGACGTCACATAGGACGGGGCCCGGCAGACACACTTTAGCAGCGGGCCGATGCGCAGGGAAGTAGTCCTGGCTGTCCCCCCCTGATGGTGGCCCTGACTAGCGCTGCTCTCGGATTCCTGAATACAGTGCCAACAGCATCCCATATAAATCCCTGCTGGATCCAGACTTAAGATGGAGCTTGAAATTAAGAGAGGAAAGTTACTCCTGGGCTAAACGATGTTGATTGCAGGTGAAGTCAAGTTAATTGTATTCTTTGTATGCAGGAATATATCTTTCTAGACACAGCACAAGAGAGGTAGAGACAAGGGAGACTGATTGTGGGTGCACACCCTTATAAAATATATCTTTGAATTGCACCCTGCACACAGATACTGACCAGCTTTACTATTACACTGTTATTTAGACATGGGATACTAATACTGTTTGCCACAGATGAAATATGACTTCCCCTGCAATCAACATGGTTTAGCCCAGGAGTAAAATTCTTCTCTTAATTTCAATCTCCTTCTTAAATCTGGATCCGGCCCTAAATTAGCAATCCCAGCCTATATTGTACATTGAAATAATAAACCGCTCACGTGTGAGCTCAACCCTGTTGGAAATGTCTAAATTTGTAAGTCTGGATCAAGCAGATTTATGTTCAAATTGAATTGCTCACATACACGCAAATGTGCAAATTGCCAAAGATGGTTTCCAGTCTTGTTTTTTTTGTGTATTTATTATGTATTGAGTACTTTTGATAAGTGTGGACACAACTTATCTTTGCTGTTTTTGAGTGACTATTTTTGAGCGAATTATTATTATTTTTATTGTTTATTATTATTTATCAGCGCCGACCTTACAAATATTGCATTTGGTTCTTTAAATAAATTTGCTTTTTAAAATAGCTGTTCTTTTCTAACTAAAATGTAAATATAACTACTCTACATTTTCCCAACATTACAAATTATACCACCACAATCATATCACTCCTCCCACATCACATATTACACCCCACAGTCACACCACTCTCCCACATAACATATTACACTCCACAGTCACACCACTCTCCCACATAACATATTACACTCGACAGTCACACCACTCTCCCACATAACATATTACCCTTCATAGTCACACCACTCTCCCTATATAATATATTATATCCCACAGTCACACCACTCTCCCACATAAAATATTACACTTCACAGTCACACCACTCTCCCCATATAATATATTATATCCCACAGCCACACCTCTCTCTCCTTATTATGTGTAATACCACTCACAGCTACACCACTCTCCCCACATTATGTGTAATACCCCCAGCGTCACTCCACTCTCCCACATAACATATTACACTCCACAGTCACACCACTCTCCCACATAACATATTACACTCGACAGTCACACCACTCTCCCACATAACATATTACACTCCACAGTCACACCACTCTCCCACATAACATATTACACTCCACAGTCACACCACTCTCCCACATAACATATTACAGTCCACAGTCACACCACTCTCCCACATAACATATTACACTCCACAGTCACACCACTCTCCCACATAACATATTACACTCCACAGTCACACCACTCTCCCACATAACATATTACACTCCACAGTCACACCACTCTCCCACATAACATATTACACTCCACAGTCACACCACTCTCCCACATAACATATTACACTCCACAGTCACACCACTCTCCCACATAACATATTACACTCCACAGTCACACCACTCTCCCACATAACATATTACAGTCCACAGTCACACCACTCTCCCACATAACATATTACACTCCACAGTCACACCACTCTCCCACATAACATATTACACTCCACAGTCACACCACTCTCCCACATAACATATTACACTCCACAGTCACACCACTCTCCCACATAACATATTACACTCCACAGTCACACCACTCTCCCACATAACATATTACACTCCACAGTCACACCACTCTCCCACATAACATATTACACTCCACAGTCACACCACTCTCCCACATAACATATTACAGTCCACAGTCACACCACTCTCCCACATAACATATTACACTCCACAGTCACACCACTCTCCCACATAACATATTACACTCCACAGTCACACCACTCTCCCACATAACATATTACACTCCACAGTCACACCACTCTCCCACATAACATATTACACTCCACAGTCACACCACTCTCCCACATAACATATTACACTCCACAGTCACACCACTCTCCCACATAACATATTACACTCCACAGTCACACCACTCTCCCACA